>CM069531.1:29667500-29952500 GCA_035773235.1 Eospalax fontanierii | reverse complement strand
GTCTAGTCCAGTCATACAGTGTCATCAGAGGGCCCTGGGTGACCAGTCAAGGAGGGGTAAGAAGAAGAGACAGAAGCAGCAATGGTCCCTCACCAGACTGAAGGACCTTGGCACCATCATTCCCACTGCCGGGGCAGCCAGGAGTCACAAAGGTCTCAGGAGAGAATATGTTGGCACAGAACCCCAGTGGGCAGCTGGGTCTAAGTGCCAAAACAAAGCTGCGCAGTCAGAGACAGCGGGAAAAGGGCTAGTAGAGCACACCACGCGGGGAGAAACAACTTCTGCCACCACAGACCCCAAGTACCTCCACTGTACTCAGACACCAGAGTTGTCAGGCAGCACTCTCAGCTTGACAAGAGACCTGAGCAAGGTTTAACAAAGAGCCCAGCATCTTTGTCTTTAAATTATATATATAATTTTTACTTTTTGTGTATGAGTGCATTGCTTGCATGTGGGTAAATACACCTGTGTTGTGCAATGCCTGCAGGGGTCATAAGATGGCGTCAGATCCCCTGGAACTAGAGTTATAGACAGTTGTTAGCCATCATGTGGGTGCTAAGAACTGAGCTCTGGTCCTCTGCAGGACAGCCAGTGCTCTAAACTGCTGAGCCATTTCTCCAGCCCCCTTCCTTTCTTCATTCTATCTCTTTATAACATGTTTTCCCTAATGCTTAGGGCTTCTTTAACATTTTGAGCGTCCTTACTTTTTCTCTAATGCTCCACTTCCCTCCACGTGGCCGCTAGTCCACCATGTGTCTGATTTCCATGCCAGCTTAAACAGCATGGTTTTTCCCTTTTCTCTCCATTCTCTACTTCTGTGAGTTGATCTGGGGCAGGGAACAATCTTTTGGCCATGAGTAAAACTATCTTAAGGAGAGAGACAACATGGGAGGAATTGCAAGGGAGGAGGGCCTCAGCTACAACTCTCAGTGACAGGACACTCTGGCCCAACCATTTCTAATAATAATAAAGGTATTTTCTGAAGCAGTTCTCTCACCTTTCCCTTTCCCTGAAGAAATGGTGAGTTTGGTACTCATGGGGCAGGAAGCGAAGAGAAGCTGAAAGGAAGGATCTAAATCATGTGGGCGTGCCCCCCGAAGGCTTACTTGATTGCTATAGCCATATTGAAGCCAGATTCAAATGACTTCTCCAAAATGGGTCTCAAAGTCCACCCACTTCACAGCTCCACAATTGAACACCATGTTTCGCAGTTAAACAACAGTGCCCGTGTCCTGATGCGTCTGGCCCTGCTGCGCCTCTGTGCTGTGGGTGTTTGTAATGCATCATCAAGTGGCCAGCTAGCAGAGTGAAGGTCACAGGCTTTGTGACAGGGACACAACACAGTGGCAAACAACAGAGACAGAAGACTCTATTTAGGCAGGGCAACTGATAAGGACAAGAGGAGATCAACAGGGATCCAAGGAGAAAAAAGTGACCAGGAGGAAAGCCAGGACAAAGGTTACAGACATCACCCCTCCCGCCAACAAACTCTAAATGTGCGCAGTGAGAAGACTGTGAAGCCCAGCTCACACAGACTGCAAACCCATGGGCCTCCGGGCCCTCCTCCTCACTCTCCTCAGACTGCACACTGCAGGGTCATACTGATGGTCCTCACTTCCGTCCCTATTTTATTCTACCCAAGGCTTCCAGACCAACCTTTCTGATGACTTCCAAATTGCTATTGATATTACCTAGAGTAAACCAGGTGGCCAGCTCCAGCTCTAAATTAGTCTCAACACATCATCTCCAGCCAGGCCTGACCAACCCCCCACACTTTGCTACACGGAGATCACCTTCAGCTCTGTTCTCAACCTTCACTGGCTCTGCCTTCCATCCCTGTCCTTAGCCCCAGATCCAGGGACCATGCGTTCTCCGCCCTGGAGCCAGGTGCCTCTCCTGTCTATAGCCCTCCAACAGCTTTTCATCCCACCAGTAGCCCACACGGCCCACATTCTTTTTTACTCCCTCTACCAGTCTACCATCTCTTCCCTTGGTCTGTCACTCACAGTTGCTTCAGACTCCTTGGAAACCAGTCCTCCATTAGCTGGGCAGTACTCCCTTGCATGTCTGTCCTCTTGGTTCCATCTGCTGTGCAGCTGCCGCACAAACATTGTATATTCTTGATCAGTGGCTTCTCTTCTGCCGGAAAGAATGTTTCTTTTGCATCTTGCTGTGTCCTGTGCACCCGGCAGGAGGTCTTAGGTGTTTCTCATGCCCACTTCTCCTCTGGGTTATCTGCTCCCACTTTGGTTCCTATTACCATCCTTTCTGCCAATAAGACTTGGAATGCCTATGTCAGGTGCCTGTACCTCCCAAGCCAAGTCTAATGGGCATCCATTGAATAGCCATTTCCTCAGAATTGAGACATACATGCCCTCCTGAGGGATTGGGGGAACGAGACAAGTTCTTGTAATGTACAAGGCTCAGGAAGCTCTGAAGTTTACAAGAGTCACAAGGTCCCTCCTCAAAATAAAATAGTCAGCAACAATGTTGGGGGAAGGAGACTCCGCAGTTGGCCCAGTTAAAGTGATTTCTGCCAAGCAAGAGGACCAGTGTTCAAGTAAATGACAGTGCTAAGAACTGTGGGGCCTAGAACCTGAAAGCCAGTTCCTAGTATAGGCAGGCTTGGCTCTAGCCTGACTCTCCCATTGTCCTCTCAGGAACTGCCACACTCTCTGCACTCCTTTCCCCCATCCCACAGAAGATGCCCACCTTATGATTATAGGTCCTCTGTACAAGCTGAACTTCCCTCACTTCCTTCCCTAGCTCACCTTCACTTGTCAACTCTGACTCAGCCTTAGAAGCTCAGCTCTTCCTGCTCCTTTTCTGCTTCCGTCCGTCTGTCTGGTTTGTCATGATTTCATGAAGCCTTTCTCCTCCTCCTGCCTATTGTAAGCCTGTAAGCCAAGGTGCACTGATGGGCAGACCACTTGCTCAGAGAATATTTATCGAGTGAGAAAACACATACATGAGTGGAAGGAGAGAGTCAGAGTCCCTAGACTCCTCTAGAGAGGCATCGAAGTCCCGAAGATGCCATGATTCCTCCTGGCCTGGCCCTTCCTGGAACAGTTGAAGCTCAGCACAACCACAACACAACGGAGCTAGATCAGGATCCTTAGATCTCATGCAGGAGACTCTGAACACAAGCTTCTGCTGAATGTAGGTTCCCAGAGCACTGGTGTGTCAGCTGGTGACTGCTCTACCACAAAGTGCCACCAGCTGGGCACCAGCATGAAAATTAGTTTCTCACAGTTCTGCGGATGGGATACCCACCACGTTAGGGTTCCAGGGCCTCTTTCCTCGGGTTGCTGATGATCACCTCCTTGCTGTTTTCTACATGTACCTCCCTTACCCGGTGTTCTCCAGTCTCCTCATAAGAATTCGGGTCAGCTCAGGGCCACACTAGCACTCTACTTTTACTTAATCAGCCTTGGCACATCCTGAGCTATTGAGGGGTGAGGGCTTCAACATATGCATCTCGAAAGGGCCAACTCTGTGATCAGGGTTCAACAAATGTACCCTATCTCTGTCGTTTTTTCTTGTTTGTTTGTTTGTTTGTTTGTTTGGTGTGTGTGTGTGTGTATGTGTGTGTGTGTGTGTGTGTTTTGTATTTGCTTTTCTTTTTTTAAGGCAACATTTCATTTTGTGAGCCCTGGAACTCACAATCTTTTCACCTCAGCCTCCTGAGGTCGCAAGTGTGCACCGCCCCATGTGGTTTTTCAGTTACTTTTGAGTAAGAATGTGTATGACATTTTTATCTCCATGACTAAACTTTTCCTTCCAAAAGTAGCATAGTGTGGCTGGGACTCTATCAGGCATTCATTCCCTGCCCTGACTGGCTCCTTTACATCTCCAGCCACATACAGACCATGAGCACTGGCCTGGGATGTCATTTTCCATGTCTGACGCCTCAGGTGATTACAGATGGGTCATCCTACAGACTAGGCACCTTTTCACTGGTTTCAACAAAGCCACAGGGCTGCTGCAAAGCTCATTCCTTCTGTGTCAAAAGAACCTTCAGGGTTGACTTCAAGGACAAAGGGCTCCTCACCACAGCCTACAGAGTGGGAGAGCTCCTGCTAGTCATACATCTAATAGAGCAGTAATATCTAAAATATACAAAGAACAAAAACAAATTTAATAACCAAAAAATCAAACAACTCAATAAATGGGCTAATGAAATGAGCCTAGAGTTCTCAAAAAATAAAGTACAAATGGCTGGTAAACATATGAGAGAATGCTCAACCTCATTAGCCATCAGAGAAATACAGTCATCAAGAAAACAAACAATAGATGCTGATGAGTGGATGTAAACCCATCCAGCCACTATGGAAATCAGCACAGAGGTGGAAAAGAAAAGATTTACCACAAGACCCTAGTGTACATTCCCAGGGATTTATCTGCAGGACTCCAAGTCAGCCTATCACGGACGTACCTGCACATCAGTGTTTATTGCAGCACTATGTGCGAAAGCAAAGCTATAGAACTGCACCACAACCAAGCACGGAGCAAGTGGCTTCTGTACACAAAGGAATCATCTTTAGCCATAAAGGAAAAATGGGAAGTGCAGAGGCGGCTAGCAGTTAAGAGCACTGTCTGCTCTTGCAGAGGACCCTGGCTCGGTTCCCAGCACCCACATGGCGGGTAACAACCATCTGTAACTCCAATTCTGGGAGATCCAACACCTTCTCTGTCTCTGTGGGCATTGCATGACACCCGTGCACTTACACACATGCAAGCAGTACACTCATACACGTAAAATAGAAATAATAAATAAAATGTTTCTGGTTTTGTTTGGTTTTTTGAGACAGGGTCTTCCTGTAGCACCAGCTAGCCTGGAACTTGTTACAGACTACCCTCAATCTCACAGAAATCTGCCTCATCTTCTTCCTGAGTGCTGGTATTAAAGGCCTGTGCTACAAAAATGTTTTAGGTTTTTTTTTTTTTTTTTAAGTTCAAAGTCATCCTGGGCCACACAGTGAGTTTGAGGCCAGTCTGGGATACATAAGACTCTGTCTTTTTTAACAACATATTTTATTATTATTATTATTATCTTTTAATGTGTATGAGTATATTGCCTATGTGTATGCAAGTGCACCTGTGTTGTGCAGTCCCATGGAGGCCAGAAGAGGGCGTTAGATCCCCTGGAACTGGACTTACAGATGATGTGGGTGCTGGCAAGACAACCCAAGTCTTCTGCAAGAGCAGCCAGTGCCCTTAACCACAGAGTCATCTCTCCAGTCCCCAAGACTTTCTTAAAAAAGAAAAAAAGCAAGAGGGAAAAATAAAGGTGTCTTTGTTAAGGGCGGGTATCAAAGCCGCGTGGAAGAGACACTGAGATCCAAGTTCCTCAGGAAGACAAGATGTGAGGGGACTGCGGGGACAGTGTATCGCAGAACAGACGGTGATACAGTTTGACTCTAAGGTGCCCATGTTCTGAGTGCTTCCTCCCCCGTGGGTGGTGCTATTCGGGGAGTTTGGGGAGCCTTAGGAAGTGGGGCCTAGTTAGTGAAAAAATAGGTAATGGGTCAGGCCCTGCCTTTGAGGGTTCTGCACCTGGTCCTGGTTCTGCCTGGCTGTTTCCGCTTCCCTGCCCTCCTTTCCCGCTGAGATGGGCTGAGATTCTGAGCCCAAATAAATCTTTATTCCCTTAAAGTTGTTTCTGTCAGGCGTTGGGGTCACAGTGATGCAAGAGTTCCTAGAGAAGTGTGAGAGGACACAGGAAGATAGACGGGCTTCATCTTCCTCCAGGTAAGGACGTCCTCCACAGCTCCCACCACTGCCCAGGGCTGGAGACGCAGGGCTGGGAAGGGTTCTGTCTGTTGTCTTACCGCCATTGTGCTGGGAGACAGGTGGCAGTTCTGTGCCATTCACTGTGGTCAGTGTGTAGGCTGCATATGTGAAGACCGGTGAGCAGGGAACAGAAGGGGCAGAAGCTACGAGGTGGAGAAGCAGTTCTGCCTGGGAAGGCAGGAAGGGAGAAGCAGATCTGGGCCAGCCTGGGAGTGGAGGGACAGGGCATCTCAGGCAAAGGGAAAACTTTTGCAAAGGTGGGGACCGCCATCCGATATGATGGCCAGCCCACAGTGGGACACTAGTTCCACACACGTCTGCCTCCCCTGGCCATTTTCTAATTGTCGCCTCCATGTTTCTTCAGCCTTCTGTTTGTGCTTCAGGCCTGCACATTCCAAACCTAATTGGGCATGCCAGCTTGTCTGTCCTTTAAGGCCTGCACAACCCTGTCAGGCAACTAAAGACAGTGTGACTGGAGCCTGGTATTAAGCTGTATTATTGAGTTCACAAATTCAACTTTCAGAGATCTAACCAAACAAGGGATTTGCAAAGCAGTTTCAAACAGAGCAGAGCCAACTACATTTCCCATGACAATCAGCTTGTTTACCACCCCAAGGTACACTTGAACCGCTGTTGACATGCTAATTTGCATGCCAATACCCAGAATGCTTTTCTAGAGCTACCGCACAAGGATTCTGCCAGTGAGCTGAAAGGTTTATTTACACATACAATGCATGACAACTTCATTTTCTGAAACATCTTTCATACATATCATAGCCACCAAATGCCTTAAGTTGGTGAAAGAATTTCAAAACCCTTTTTAAGTTTACACTTTTTTTTTTTCTGGGCTAGAGTTAAGATAAATTATGCATGCCTAAATTAATATGTTGATTAAAAAAATCCTTGAAAGAAATGAGATTTCTGCTATTTAGCAATATGTCGTATTAAACTTGATATATCGGGCCAAGGGAAAACATGTGGTCGTAGATAGATTAGTGTGTTGGAACCATGCACAGAGCTCAAGACACTAGCTAAGGATCACCAGAGGCAACTTATTGATAATTGAAATTCCCTTGCACTGTGATCCATGAGGTAATATTAGTATTATGTGGACACTGGGGTTCAGTGGTAGAGAACTTGCTTAGCACCCACAAGGACTTGGGTTTGATCCCTTAGTATTACAAAGATGTGTATGTTTATATACAGCACTGGATAATACAGTTTAAGTGGCTGTAACATACATATGTACCTACCTGCAACTTACCAATATCAAGAGTATAATAATATGCTCACGGTATGAATTGATAGCTGGGTTTGGTGATACACACCTGTAATTTCAGCACTGAAGAGGAAGCAGGAGGATTATGAATTGTATCTGAATTTGGGTTAGTGAGTTCAAGACCACTGAGCTGAATAGGGAGACCAAAGTCAATAAAACAAAGTAAAAGTGAACCGATACCATTGTCAGTGTCTGGATTTGGGTGTGTGTTTCATGGTAAAGAGGAGGGTTTTCTTACCATTTTGATCCAAAGGAGAGTCAAGTTTGCAGATTTTCATATGAAACTGTGAATTTGGAGCTGTAGAGATGGCTTAATGGTTACAAGCATGTATAGCTGTTCCAGAGGACCAAAGTTCAGTTTCCAGTGCCCACAATGGGCAGTACATACAACTACCTGAAACTCCAGCTCCACATAATCCACATTTAGACACACAAATGCACATAGTTACAAAAGAAGAAGAAAAAGGAGGAGGAGGAAGAGACGGAGGAGGAGGAGGAGGAGGAGGAGGAGGAGGAGGAGGAGGAGGAGGAGTTGTGAGTCTTATTGTCAGCAGAGCTCTCTCTCATTGCCAGGCATAGATCTCTCTCTCTCTCTCTCTCTCTCTCTCTCTCTCTCTCTCTCTCAATCTGAGCAAAGAGTTCTTAATGAGTAATATGTTTTACAAGCACACTGGAGAATCACGCAGTGCTGCCTACATTGGATGAAATCTTGGGCCACAAGTCTGCACAGTCCTTTGAGACTAGAATTGTAATGGTGGAACTTTTCAAGGTGCACGCTTTTCTTCTCAGCACTCTGGAGGAAAGGTATGTATCTCTGTGAGTTCAAGGCCAGCCTGGTCTACAGAGTGAGACCCTATCAGAAAGAAAAAGAAAGAAAGAAAGAAAGAAAGAAAGAAAGAAAGAAAGAAAGAAAGAAAGAAAGAAACCTTTAAAATTATTAGCTGTTTTGCCTTCAAAACTTTTTGTTTTCTTTTGCTTTGAGACAGGGTCTCAGTGTGTAGCCCAAGCTGGCTGGAACTTACAGTCCTCCTGCTAAGACTGCATGTTTCCCCCCACTAGGCTTAGCATGTATTTGATTTACTTATTTATTGATTTTGATTTTGATTTTTTGGGATAGGTTCTTACTATGTAGCTCTGGTTAGCCTCAAACTCTTGACTCTCTGGACATCCAAGTGGTGGGAATATAGGTGAGCACCATGCCTGGTTAGTAGTATTTTATTTTTCAAATCATTTTTACAGTCACTAGCCTTGGCTATTGTGTTGCTGAAGGAGAAGACATGATGTCAGGGCCTTCTGAGTCTATGAAGTGAAATGGGTATCCAGGCTGTGACTTACAGATAGAAGCATCCTTTCAAAAGAATGTTTTTCATCTTGTGATGCTCAGAATGGAGCCTGGGGCCTTGCATGTACACAAGGCACACTGTACCACTGAGCACACCGGGGGCCTGGAAGCAGCGTTTGAACACATTTGAAAGCACAGTGAGACTGGGAGCCCCTCAGCTTCTTTATCTCCTTCCTTTCCCTGTGCATTCTGCCTTTTAGAGTTGTGAGGAGGATTAAGATGTGGGTGTGGTAAACTGGCGCAGCATCCAAAGGACACAGCCACAGGCAGTCTCAGCCTTTTTGGTCTCAAAGTCCCTTACTCTCTTACAAAGTACTGAGAGTGGCTGGGTGCAGCGGCATACACTTTAAATTCCAGCACTCGGGAGGCAGAGGTCAGTGGATCTCTGTGAGTCTAAGGCCAGCCTGGTCTATATATGAGTCCAGCCAGGGCTACAACGTGAGACTCTGTCTCAAAAGCAAACAAAAAATCAAGGAAAAAAAAATGTATATATTGGGAGTTCCAAAAACCCTTTTATTCATCTGGGCTATCACTACTGAAATTTATATTTGAATTAGAAATAGAAGCAGTCCTGAAATCCCTGCACTTGGGAGTCAAAGGCAGGAGGGTAGAGAGCTTGAGTCCAGCCTGGGCTACACAACAGAACTTGTCTCAAAAACTCCAAACCAAAACACAAATAAAAACAAGCAGAACCCCCCCATATTTTAAAGCATTTATTTATTTATTTTGCATGGGTATCTGTGTGTGTGAGTGCGCATACCACAGTGAATGTGTGGAGGTCAGAGGTCAGTTTTGCAGAGTCGGTTTCCTCCACATTTATGTGGGTGCAGGGGGTTGAACTAGGATTACAGGCTAAAAATGCCTTTACTCACTAAGCCATCTCTCTGGCCCCTACTTGTGTTTTTGTTTTTTGTTTTTTGGGTTTTTTTTTTTTTGAGACAGGTCACATGTAACCTTGGCTGGCTTTACCATCTGTATGTAGCTGAGGATGACCTTGAACTCCTGATCGTCATGTCTCTGCTGCCACAGTTCTGTAATTACTGGTGGACAACAGATTTCCTGGCTCATTACGTTTTTAAAAAAATGTTTTATCTATTATTTTTACTATATGTGTCTGAGTGTATTGTCTCCATGTAGGTAGGTGCACCCATGTTATACAATGCCATCAGAGATCAGAAGAGAGTATGGGATCCCCATGAACTGGAGTTAGGATGATTGTTAGCCTGGGAACTGAACCCCGGTCCTCTGCAAGAGCAGCCTGTGCTCTTAACTGCTGAGCCATCTTCGCAGCCCCCTCATTAGTCTGTTTTAAGCAACACTAATAAACCTATTTCCTTTGAACAAAATATTTGTATAAAAATAACTATAATTTCAAAAATTATAGTGGGGACTGGAGAGATGGCTCAGCGGTTAAGAGCACTAGCTGCTTTTGCAGAAGATCTGGGTTCGATTCCCAGTACCCACATGGCAGCTAACAACTGTCTTTAACTCCAGTTCCTGGGAATCTGATGCCCTTTCCTGACCTCCGAGGGCAATGAATGACTGAGTGCACTTACATACATGCAGGCAATACACTCAGACACATAAAATAAAATTAGTGAGATTAGCATTGCTTTATGTTTTTGCAAATCTCTTTAGCATCCAGTTTGGTAGAGGACAACCACTTTCTCCTTTCCCTGTGTTCATTCTCATCATATCTTGCTTGATGGTATGCACAGCATTGGGGAGGTGGAGACAGACCAAACAGAAATTCTCCCTCAGGAAAAAAAAAGAGAGGTGACCAGTGCTCCTCGTGCTCCTAGGAAATAGCACCCAAGATTGTTTTGTGGTTTTCCTTCTGCATACACACCTCTGCACACATGAGCATGTATGCACACAAAGTTCTGGGGTAAATCCCCACTACCACACATGAACACATGAATATTATACAAGTAGAAGAGTATCCGGATAGGCTTTTCATGCAGTTGTGATATTTTTCTTTGTACTATACAAAAACTTATTCTTAAGACTGGAGTGTATAGATGCATAGCAGGGTGCTTGCTGAAAATGCATGAAGACCTAGGTTTAATCCCCAATACTGCAAAAACTTCCTGAATATTGCTTATAATCTGGAATCCGGAATCACATCAGTAAACACTGTGCTCTGCGGTGTGAAACCTTGCTCATCTACTCTGCAGTTTGATGCACATGGTGCACATGTTCATGTTTCTGTAGGCATCACATTTTATTCATCTGATATCACTGATGAATTACCCATGTGCTGGCACATTTCATCATGTTTTCAAAATTCATGCTTATTTAATATCACCACCAATGTCATCAGAAGTCTTTAAACACTGACAACTTATTGTACTCCCTTTGATGGGTACATGTACCTCAGAATTCCAGTCTTTGAAACCTTCAATTTTATTTATTTAACCTCCATTGGCAAGAACTACTGGCAGTCATTTTTCTTAAAGTGACAGCCTCCTCTATTTGTTTTCTACAAAGCATCTGCCAAATACTATTTGTCCACTCTTCTTCCGAGTGAAATGGAGTTCCATGAGTAAAAAGTTAGCTCAGCTTGCTGCTCAATCATATGAGTGTTTCCCGGAGATAACTACTGTTTTGCATTGTTTGGTTTGAGGCAGGTGAAACTTCACCATTTTCTGACATATAATATTAAAAACAAACAAACAAAAAAAATGTCTTGGTGCTAAAAAGATGTCTCGGTGGTTAAGAGCATTGGCAGCTTTTACAGAAGATCCAGGTTTGGTTCTCATCACCTACATGGTGGCTAACAACCCCTTGTGACTCCAGTTGCAAGGGGTCTGACACCCTCTTCTGGCTTCCACAGGCATTGCACACGTGTGATGCACATACATGCAAGCAAAACACTCAAAAAATAAATACATTTTTTAAAAGTTTAAAAGTCACTTCTTCGAAGTCTAACTTTAATGAAGTTAATCATTTCAAGAACTTTTCTAGGGGGACTGGAGAGATGACTCAATGGTTAAGAGCACTGGATGTTCTTGCAGAAGACGAATGGGTTACTTCCTAATAGTGGGCATGTGGGGATCAAGTGTACAAAGTCCACATTTGTAGTTTGTGGCCACTGCCTTAATGACAGCCAATGACACCCCATGACTGTTTTTGTAAATGTTGACACAATGAAAAGGACAGGGAGGATGGATGTTAGGCAGAAAAACAAGAACAAAAGAGATTGTCTGTTCTGTGTCCCGATTTCAGAAACAGCTTATATTTTTTAGTCACCTAGGCCTCCTAATAAAGTGCCACAGGCAACTTAAGCAATAGACTTTTATTGCTTCACGGTTCTAGAGACTGGAATTCAAGACCAAGGTGATAGCAGTGTGGGTTCCTTCCAAGGCCTTTTCTTGGCTTACAGATAGTTACCGTCTCCCTGTGTATTTTTCTATGTAGCTGCAGCTGGCCTAGAACTCTTGATCCTCCAAACCTTCTGTCTCCCCAGTGCTAGGAGAGCAGATGTGCCCAACTCTCCTATGTCTTTTCTGAATGCGTTTGTATCCCCATTTTTTTCTTCTTATAAAGCTCCCAGACCTCAATTGACCTACTACCTATTTAAAGAACCTATATCTAATTGTACTCATAGTTTTCAGTATCAGGGGTTATACCTTCAACACACTAATTTTAGGAGTGCTCCATTCCACTCACATGGAACTTCTTTAAAAAGTCACATCATGGTGGGGCAAAGAAGACAGATCCCTGATTCTCACTGGCATCTCTCTTGTTAAAGAGCCAACTCATATGTTTAACCTCATTGATCTTAATGGACAGTCCATTCCAACAGGACCAGCAGAGGAAACTCCTCCCTGTAAGAATGCCCAGAGTGAAGGCTGGCTGGCTGGCTTCAAACTCAGGCCCAGTTTGGCCAACTGTGTCCCCAGTGTGGGCAGGGCAGGGCAGAACTGCTGAATGTCACATTTTTCGTATCTACTATAGCCTTGAATGCATATCAAAACAAGTACCTGGCCCACATACTTCAGTATACTACGCACATAAGGACAGCAACAGGCTAGGAACGATGTGTGTGAAGTTGGGAGAGACACGTAGAGAGATCTGGGAGAAGTTAGAGGAGAGGAAGAGGGAACTTACAAGACCAAAATGCAACAAATCCCAGAAGCCCAGCTGCCAGCTTGGGCTTTGCATTTCCCTGGTGCGTCTAAGATAGCATTGGAGCCACAGTGAGTGACCGGATGGTCACTAAGTAAGGTGTCTAGCTGATCTAGATTCACCAGGGTTTTGTTTTTCAGACAGAGTTTTTAAGAAATATTTAGTTATTTTTATTTTATGTGTGTGAGTGGATTGCCTGCGTGTGCATAAGTGCACCTGTGTCATGCAGTGCCTGCAGAGGTCAGTGAAAGTCATCAAATTCCCTGGAACGGGAGTTGAGGATGGTTGTTAGCCACCATGTGGGTGCTGAGAAACAAACCTGAGTCATCTGCAAGAGCAGCCAGTGCTCTTAACCACTGAACCATCTCCAGCTCCAAGACAGGGTCCTATACAGCCCAGGCTGACCTCAAACTTACTGTATAGACAAGAATAACATTGAACTTTTGATCCTCCTGCCTCCACCTCCACAGTGCTGGAAATACAGGATGCATCACCCAGTTTATGCTGTGCTGGGCTTCATGAATGCTAGCCGAGTACTCTATCAACGGAGCCACACCAGCCCTCTTTTTGTCTGCATTTTATCTTGGGCTTTAACACAGATACATGCACCAATTAGTATTGTAGTCAGTCCCCCTTCATCTGCTGTTTCATATTCTTTGGTCTCAATTACCTGTACTTAACAGTGATCCAAAAATATTAAACTGGAAATTCTGGAAATAATAATTCATAAGCTTTAAATAACCTTTATTATCATATATTTTATAATTTCTGTTTTATTCATTCTTAATCTGTTGCTGAATTTAAAAATTAAACTTTACCATAAGTGTGTGCATATAGCATAAAAGCAGTAGACAGGTAGTTCTGTTCTAGCCATTGTTTCCAGCTTCTGGGGAATGCCTGGATTGCATTCCTTGGAGACAAAGGACGCTGTGTTAGGAACTCACCCAATGAGAGGTTGGGAAAGGGTAGGTTTGTGAAGTATTGCCTCCCTGGAATTGCTTATTCCTTACTTGTGGATGGAATTGGTTCTGCAGAAATCTGTTAAACACACTCAAACCCTGATTTGGGGAGTGGGGGCAGATGGTCCCAGAAAATACTGATTGGTGCCAAAGGCTTCCAGAACCTTCCAGGACCCACGGCTCTTTCCTTGCCCTCGCAACTCTTCTAGCTGATTTCCCGTCCCTGCTGTGTCTCCAGCACTCAGGACCCTTCTACATGTTTGCCCGTCCAGAGCCCTCTCAGAAAAAGTGAGTGGTTGTTAGTGCTCACTGCTAGACATATAGATATATAGATATGTAAATTTTGATGGTACTGGTTTGAACCCAGGGCCTTACAGATGCTAAGTATGTATTCTACCATTGAACAACACCACTAGTCCTCTCTAATTGTTGTTTTAGAGGTGTCTGTCTTTGAATTGAAGATGAGGAACTTTAATGCACAGAAACTGATTGATGGGACACACCTCAGATTCCAGAAAAAATTCCCTTAAAAGATTACCCTGTGAGATGCCATGGGCCCTAATGAAGCCCCATCATCCATAAGCCATAAGCCATATGCATAGAATGCTCTTGGGAAGGAATGCTCCTGCAAGACTAGCTGTGGCTCCCTACGCCGGAAGAGGCCTTTGTCTTGCTGCCTCCCCCAGTTTCCTTTTCTTTTTTCCTTTCTTCTTCTCACACCACAACACTGGCCGTGTCCAGGACCCAGATGAAGGTACAGATGTCTGAGAAGAGGTAACTGAAAGAGAGGATGGTCAGGATTAGGCTGCCAAATCGTGGCCATTGTGGACTTGAGCAGGGATAATCCAGATCTAAACTGATTTTCATCCTGAAGTAATTCTGCCCTCCAGTAGAACTTTGGCAATGTCTGAAGAGTTCTTCCTTGTCAGGACTGAAAGAGTGTGCCGCTGGCATTTGGGGATAGAGATCAGGGACGCAGCTCAGCATCTTCAATGGGGTAGATCCCTAAGAAAATTACCCAGCTTAAGATATCAGCAGTGCAGTGTGGAGGAATGGGTCCACCTGATGGACTCATCTTTGAATTTAAATGATTTCCAGCATCCTAGCAGAGAGACCCACCCTTATTCTCTGATCATTAACTCTTGACTCCACAGCGCTGGGATTATAGAGATGGGGCATCACCACACCCAGTTATTCAGTGCTGGGAGTCCAGGGAAGGCTCCTTCATGGTCTTCATCAGCCCCTCAGTGCTAGGTGAAGTTCTAAAATGTATGTGACCAATAACCTCAGCTCTCAGTAAATAACTCAGCACTAACCAACTGTACTCTTAGCCCAGCTGTAGATACTACTGGTAACAATTTCAACATTTTCAATGCAACAACTACAACATTAATGTACATTGAAATTTGGTAGGCACCGTGCTTAGCATTCTCTGTGAATTTTATCCTTTAATATTGCACAACAACCAAGCACACTGACTCAATTTAAGTAAACGACAGGAACGGATTGCAAAGCCAGGCTTGTTTGTGGCTTCTAGGGCTGAAAGTCCTAGCCACTAAACTTCACTGGGAAAAGGACATGAACACAGAAATAAACTCAGGGATCTGAATGTGGATTCCCTAAATTAAACGAAAATTTACAGGAAACTGAATCTTGATGACCCAGCTTGATTCTAATTTCACAATTTGTCTTGCAAACTCCAAATTCCAGCTCAGACAATGGGTTTAAAGACTGGATTGTTTCTCCCCAGACCCAAAGCATGAGTTTGCAGCCCCAACCCAGGTACAAAGGAGTAGCTTTGGCCCGGACTTCAGGTTCTGGGCTGGTTCTCCACAAAATCCAGACTATTTCTGTATTCAGTCCAGAGGCTGATGAGTGAAGCTGTCTGAACAGAATTCTGTGTCCCGAGAGGCGAGACGCTGAGCCAGGAGTTCTGCACTTCCCAGTGCTGTACATCAACAAGATCTGGGGAATCATCCGCATCACCGCATGCTGGGATGTTTTTCCACTGCTCTGGTGGTAGTCCACCAGAAAGCCTTGAACTAAGAGAGGCGAGAAACTGAAACTCAAGGAAAGGGAGCCCAAGAGGAAGAAACTTGGCTCCTGGGAGAACTAAGCCCCCGGGGGGTCAATCTACAGCTTCCAAGAGCAGGAGGAACTCGGTTGAAAGAGGTGGGGAGCAGGGCTGGGGACAGAAATCAGTCTTTTCTCTCTTAGCCCAGTCGTCCCCTCCCCAACCTGACTCCCAGGTAGGTAGAAACTGCGTTTCTGGTGGAGGAACCTGTCCAGGAGTGAGCCTGTCTCCTGTTGGAAGCCACTGATTCATCCAGGTGAAGGACCTGGCTCTAAGCAAGCCCTTCAAGCCCTTCCAGACCTCTCCACTGCGGGCCGTTGCTGCGGTCCGCCCGCAAATCCTAGCCAAAGGCACACTGATGGGTTTCATGGAGCTGAAGGACGGGCTCACAGCTACACCACTGCTGTGTCAGCCGGGAAAGCAACGTAATTATTCCTGCAAAAAGAAAACTCAGTCTGTGTTCTCTTCACATATGTCCTAAGAACCTTGACTGCGTTTATGTTAGCACAGTGCCCCTTCCGGAGAGGGCAGAGATCTAGTCCCGGTGAGACTCAGGTTCAGATGGATGGAAATGTGGGTAGCGCGCCCAGGCGAGTTGACTGTTCTTCTCGCTCTCCTGCACAACTAGGGGGAAAAAAACGAGAAGTGACTTGTCCGGGGCGCCCACTGAGTCCTAGGGGAACTGGAGAGAGACTCAGTGCTGAGTCTGGTTTGACGAAGAAGACGGGAAAGCACTGGAAATGAGCAACCCCGTTAAAGACTTTTGCGCTTTGGGTAGCTACAGCGAATTCTAGGTTCCACGGGGTGTGGGTAGGGTTCTGGCAGGAAAAGAAGTGGCCCAGACCTTCAACACTGACGTGTGGGAACTGGATCCACAGTTAGCCGGGATGGATATCCTGAACTGCAGAAATACTCTCCCTCGGGCGACTGGTTTCTGTGCGCTCACAGTCTCTGCACAACTGCCTACACTTCATCCTCCACAGAGCGTGTCAAAAGCCCACATAGGTCCCCAAGGAAGACTAGGGTGTGGACTCTAAGTCTTAGCGACTGTGGGGGTTGTAATAGAATTGTTGAAAACATGGGGTCCCAGAACCATAGGCTCTGGCTCCTTAGAGGGGCGGTGGTTAGAGAGGGTTAGGAGGTGGGATCGGCCAGGTCTTCAGAATTCTTCCCTGAAACTGGGTACAGCTGCAGGGACCATTTTCCTGAAAGCAAAGCAAGGGGGCTCACTCTAGAGAAGGCCCCACTTTGTCCGGCTGAGTCTGTATCCTCAGAAGTGGGTTCTGCTCTTGGGGTTCATCACCAAAAGGCATCCCTTTTGGGAGATTCTGTGAGGATTCAGACCCAAGTTTCAGCTTGTGGTGAGCACTGAGCAACACTCAGTGCGCTCTGGTGTGGGTGCCAGGCGTGTGAGGCCACAGAATAGCATTTGGGAAGGGCATGAATCAGAACGAAGGGGCTCCGAGGGACTACAGGTGTGAGAGTGGGTTGGCTGAGCCGAAGGTGCGTCTGAAACCTCTGAAGTCTCATTCCTGCAATACCCCAGCAGAGAGTTCCAGTTCAGGTCCGTGTCTGTCTAGCCTGCATACAGCCCTTGGGACCTAGGCTTTGGGAGCCAGAGGCCGAGGAATTTCTAAGAAAAAAAGTTTATTTAAAATTTTGTACATAAATAAATAAATAAATATCTTCTGGCATTACAGAGACCATACAATTACACAGCTGGGTCCCGGCGGGTCCGGGATGTGGAGGATGGGGAGACATCGCTTGCGGGTGAGAGGGCATCTTTATTTTGAGGGAATGTAAAGCTTGTCGGAAAC
This sequence comes from Eospalax fontanierii, assembly GCA_035773235.1. Lineage (NCBI taxonomy): Eukaryota > Metazoa > Chordata > Mammalia > Rodentia > Spalacidae > Eospalax > Eospalax fontanierii. The sequence goes on along the minus strand of CM069531.1, from coordinate 29,935,105 downwards.
AAACTCAATCTCAATCGGTTTCCCCAATATAATACCATGGGAGACTTTCGTCTGCGGGGAGAGGAGCTATGAGGCCTGGTCCAGGGGCAAGCTAAAGCATTGAAGAAGGAGGCTCCCTGAGGAGAGGAAAGGAAAGGAAAAACGGCAAGTCAAGTTCATAAACGTGTTGGAGGCGTGCATAAACGACCACTGGGGGGAAAAGTTGAGGAGAAAAGGAAAATATTTTTTTAAAGGGGAGCCGGTGGCCATCTGCGAAGTGAAAGGCCCGGCTTGACCAAGGTGGAGGAGGGTAGACGAAGCCTGAGCCAACCCAGAGAGGGCAAGCGAGGAGGCGCAGGCGGCCAGCAAGGCGCTGGGGCAGGGCCTGCGTTCCTCCAGGGCCGTTGTGCCTACGAAAGAGGCCCCAGTGCAGTCGGGTTCACCGTTTAGAGTTGTCCTGGACACCCGTGAGTCTAGGGGACAAGGACACTGTCTTCAAGTCTCTGCTAAGCTCTCAGCTGGGTACCACCACAAAGCCGTACCAAATCCGTGCAAGGCAGTCGGTTGGCAGCGGGTGACTGGCAGCCAGTCTCGGAGGCGCGGGAAGGTCCGGGGGTCAGCGGGCCTCTGAAACACGCACCTACGGCGTGACTGTGAGATCCCTGTCGTCCTTCCCGGAGGAGGACGGAGACATGGGCAATTCGTCGTCATCCTCTGAGCATTTGGCTGAGGACAGCGACGAGCACTTGCAGCCCGGCGGTGCGCCCCCGCCGGCTCCCGCACCCGCACCGCCGCCGCCGCCACGGTGATTGTTACCCTTGCCTTCCTTCTTGTGCTTCACTCGCCGGTTCTGAAACCAGATTTTCACCTGTTTCTCGGAAAGATTCAGGTAGGTCGCGATCTCGATGCGGCGGAGGCGGGACAGGTACATATTGGAGGCGAACTCGCGCTCCAGCTCCAGCAGCTGCGTGCTTGTAAACGCCGTGCGCATCCTCTTGCTGCTGGGGAGCTGGTTGGAGCCGCTGTCTAGAGGGTCAGGCAGGGCAGAGAAAAAGGTGATCAGACTTGTGCGCGGTGGGCCTTATTTCCTGCTGAGCGCGGGCTACCCTCGACCCGGGACTCGCACACCCCTCCCACGCCACAGGATCCGCAGCAGCGGACTTCGTGGCGCCTCCTCGACAAACCGGAGGATCCCCGATGCCGCCCCCACCCCTCGCCAACCGTTTGTCCCTAGCAATCCTTTCCTTCCTGAGCCCGACCTCACCCCCATCCCCAGCTCCTTAGATGCACAGTTTGGATCTTCGCTTCTCGTTCGGCTTTCTGGCGTCGTGCTCCAGCCGTCTAACAGCCCACCATTCTGAGCGCCCCTCGCAGATGCCCAGCAAGACCCTCACCACCCGCTCAGCGCGCCTGTCCTCCATCCCTAGCTTGCCTCCTCGCCTCTTGCTCGGGCTCACCCATGCCTGTGCCAGGCACCGCGGCCCCTCTTACCCACAGAGATGCAGTGGAACTGCCTGGGGTCGGGCAGCGGATAGGAGGTCTGGTAGAGCGCGGCGGCGGCTGCGGCTGCGGCTGGGCTGTGGGCAACTCCGGGAGACACCGCCGAGTGCTGGCGGCCCAGAGGCGCGTGGCAGTACTGCGATCCGAAGGGCGGGAAGGACGCCTTGAGCAAGGGAAGCGCCGGCGGCCCCGGGGGCCCGTGCAGCTGCGAGGCGGTGACGCAGAGAGGGCACACGCACAGCAACCCGGCCTTGCGCGCGTGGCAGGCGCCGGGCGAGAGACCGTGCAGCGCGTGCGGCGGAGGCACCGCGTAGGGGAAGAGCGGTGGCGGGCTGCCCTCGGGCGCCTTCTTCTCGCTCGCCTCGCGCAGCACCAGGGAGTCTACCAAGAAAGAGCGCGGCATGGCCCCGGCGCGCGGCCGACCCGCCGCCAGTCCGCCCTCTGCGCCGGAGGGAAGTCCGGCCACTCCGCTCGCTTTCCCCGGCCTCGGCCGCCCGCAGCAGCCTCCGCCCGGGAGGCTCAACGCGCCGCTGAAGTCCCGGCTGAAGTCGCCTCCGCGGCTGCCGCCGGCGCCGCCCGGGGAACGCGGGGTGCTGGCCAGAGCTAGTGGTGCTGAAAGGCGCCGGCGGCGCCGCTTAAATAGGACTATTGCCATGTGATGGGCTACGCCAGGAGCGGCCGGGGCCTCTCAATAGGGTTTTTGTGCCCTTTCTCTTGGCATTCACTCTGCACGCTTCCTCATTATTTCACTTGTTAACTAAATGAACTGCATAATGTACTCTATTCTTGTCAACCCCACCCACGCCGTAACAGGCGCACTCGCCCCCTCCTCTCCCTTTTTCGGGTTTATTTTCTCATTCTCTCGCGATTTAATATTCTTTTCTTTCTCTTTATTTCTTACTCCCCTTTGGCTTTGCGCTGGAAATTGGCCCATTTATCTTATTGATTTCGCACCCCTGCTGCCTTGCTTCCACAGATCCCATGGGTGCGCACCCATCTCCTCTGCCCACTGGATCTTAGTGCCGTTCCACTTGGTTCTCCCAGCTCAACTCTGCATCCTTACAGCGGCCCACCATTTCCACCTGTGGAGTCCCTAAGAACAGGGTTTCTGGATGGGAAAGAGCCTTTGCGGAGAAGGGTTTACTAATCTAATCCTCCTTAGAACAAACCCTGTCGCTGTCCCTGTTTTCTCTGTTTCTCAAATGATCTCACCTTTGGTATTGCCTACAATGAACGCCTAGTCTTTGTTCCTTGGATCCTGGTCAACAGCCCTTACCTTCAACAACAGGGCGGTGGACGTAAAGATAAAAAAAAGTACGGGAGGGAGCGTGTAGTCTCTGAAAGTCATGAACAGATACAGAGTATGGGGAATGAAAGGCAAGGTCGTGCATACAGATCTACCACCCCACTTAATGTGGCGAGTGTGGATGGTTTCTGCCAGCGGGGAAGATATCTTACGCTCACTCTGTCCCCTCGCACACACTCCACTAGACTCGCCGTCCACGGCTGGATAGGAGAGAACAGCTGTCTTTCCAGTTTCTATTGCCTTTGCTCTTTCTTCCTGTCGTGTCATTCTTCTTTCCGGTCACACAATGGTTAAACAACTTCAAGTGCCCGGCTCTATGCACACAGCTTTAGTTTTAAAAAATCATTCTAGGGCTCAGAGCTGTTTCAGGCGCATTTTTCCATGCAATGGAAATTAGCATAAATATTTTGAATTTACAGCCTGGAACTTTTCACCAAAGACGTTTACTTTCGATTTTATTGGAACCAAAACGCTACAGTCACCTGCTCTGAGCCATGAATGGAACTGTGAGAAATGGAAGGGGGAGCTTTCCGGAGTGGGTGGAGGGAATCGGAGCTAAGGCATAGACTGACCAAACCCGAAGTGTCTGCATGGGTCTTCACTGTTAATAACATCCATGCAATAGCAGCAGTCTCAAATAACTACTTAAAAGCAAAGATAATTTGTTATGGGAGAGACGAGGATGGGAGCAACTGCTTGTACAAAAGGGAGAGACGCAATAGGGGAACTAACCCGCATGGAGAGCATAGCCGGAGTAAGAAGTCAAAGCTACTTGGTTGCTTGGCATAGGGTACCCTCCAGCCGTGGTCTCGGCTCCAAAGCTCCTGAAAACCAGCCGGTACGCATCAATGCAGCCTAATTCCCGTTCTAATTGCTCTCTGGGAAATTTGGGCTGGGCTGAGCTGCGGAGAGCTGGGACTCGAGAGGGGCTTCCCGCTGGGCTGAGGCGGGCTGGGGAGAAGCGCGGGCCTGAACATAGAAGGGGACAGCCGCAGCGCCCCAGAGCTGGCAGCCAGCGAGATGCCATGCCGGGCCCTCCTGGGAGCCACCCAGTGCTCCGGGCGAGGAAGGGGTTAAAAGCCCTCAAAGCTACTGGAAAAGAATATCGAGGGGTGGAGGGAATAACCAGTTTCCCCCTCTCCCTCCAGCCTCTGGACCTTATTGAATGTCATTGAAGAAAGTTTTGAATGCCAGATAAAGAGAGGCGAATTAAAGTGTGTGACAGCGGAGGATAAGCAAACACAAAGAGAACTCTGTCACACTTTGGGGCAAAATCCGTGGGCTTTTTACCAAGTCTCTTCGCTATGATTGAATTAAGTAATAGGAAAACATTTTCTTTCAGTTTAGAGCCATTAGACAAAAACTTCAAAGCGAATAACACTTTTTAATGTGCGGCCCCACAGTGGACCCGGTTTTGTGCCGAGATGTTTAAACGGTTTGTTGTGCAACTTGGCGCGGGAGAGTCGCATCCCTGGGTGTTTTCGCGCGGCCAGGGGAGAATGCGCTCGCCATCAACCCTCCCCGAACGCCACCCTGGCCAGGGGCTCCCAGCCCTGCTCTCCCAGCCCTGCGCTCCTTGGCTGTGGCCTCCCGGGACTTCCCCTGCTTCCGGGGAGAAAGTTTTGTTTGGGGAGAAGCACGCGGCGCCAATTCGAGCTGCCAGGCCCGCGCCCCTGGGTGCGGACAGCTGCCCGGCTGTACGGTTCTGCTGCCCACCCTGCGGTCCTTCTGTTGCAGCCTGCCTTCCCTGGCCTCTGAGGGGGGGGTGTCGCTCCAGCGGCCACTCCGCTTTTCTGCTCCAAGCGCCTCCCAGGGCTGGCTTTTGCTGCATTTGAACTTTCGTCAGCCAAGCAAACGCCCCCTAGGGAGGGCAGGGTGGGAGCAGGCCGCAGGATTAGCCTGACAGCCTGCGACAGGGCCCCGAGAGCCCCTCGCCCCGAGCGCCCACTCCCCCGCCCCCAGCGGGTTTTCAAGTGTCCATCAGGGACCGCTCAAACTGGAATCATTTCTGCACTCCCGGGCTTTTTTCCCCTTGCACACTGCGTCCTCCCTTTTCTTGTAGTCGCAGAGGGCACACTATTCTCCTGGAATCACGATCTAAGCTATGTGCAGCAAAAACTGCACAGATGAGGTGGTGGTGGTTAGTTCCCTGACTTTTTGCCTTTCTGTCCTTTCTTACCAATCCTTGAAATGCATGCTGTGGGAGAATCAGAATCTGGTTTATCTTGCCCTTTGTTGAATCTCTACTCAGAAAAGTTCCTGGCACACACTTGGGTGCTTAATATGTATTTGTTGAATGAATAAATCAAATGAGGGAGAACTCCGAAAGTGGGACAGCTTAGAACTTCCTGGTGTGGCTGCTTCATTGCACCTGGACATCTAGGAACCTGGCTGGGGAACTGACATGGTAAGACCATGTCCCTCTGCTTCCCCAAGGGTTGGAACATCATAGGAGCTCAAGTGCTTGTTGCTGAATGTCAGATAAGTCAACCAATCTGTGGACCACCAAGGCAGATTCTCATAAGGACAAGCCAGTCCCATTCAAGGTAATTCCAGTGTTCTGTTCTAGAAATGGAATGAACTCATGAGTTCAAGGTTGTTAGCAGGTCTTTCCTGTTATATAAGAGAAGGATAGAGGAGGGAACTGGGAGAGGAATACCTAACACTAGGGATGTTTGAAAAAGCCATATGGAAACCCTCTGCTTTATAAACTTCATATATCTGTATACATATATATATATATATACATATATATATTCACATAAAAGAGTTTAATTGGCATCATGCTCATCCCAGAAGGCCTAGGTTATCAAATGAAAGCCCAGTGCCAGATATGGATACTAACCCCTTGAATTCTTACTCAGGGATGTCTCAGAGACTCCCAAAATAACACAGGCTACTGCCACTATTCTTGGTTCCCCATCAAAACTTGATGGTAAGACCCTATTGCTGAAGGTAGCATCCACATTGGCCACAAAACATGGAAAAACCAAACTGGTATTGACTAGGAAGTTTCCTCCCTGCTGGCTAGCTTTCATAGTACTGGGAGGTGCTATGAAGGTTGCTGGGATGAAAATTATCATTAGTCTTTCCCAGCTGTGAATCCTGTGAATTGCAATGATGGTTACAGCAAGGTATTCCCATGGGTGCAATAGTGGCATGAATGTTATGCAGGTAACCAACTGCTTTCTGATTGACTTTAAGGTCCCATTTCACATAAGGAAACACATACCCAGAACTGTAAATCTGGCCAAGAATCCATAGTTAGGGAGTTTGGAGGCCCCAGGGGAGAACTTGCTACTCTTATTCTGTTACATGAACATGGCATCAAACTGCCCTCTAAATTCTTATCTCTTTACCATTAGATTAGTGCAACTCTCGGAGCTCATCAGAGAAGTTTCTTTGTGCACCTGATGACAGTCAATACAGAAACTCATAACTGGTCAAAGTGTAGTGAATAAGTGTCTGTATTTAGTCACAGATGTGACATCTATATTACACCCCTCCCCAAGGTTCAGAGACTATCACAGAAGAGGGGTTAGAAAGATAGTAAGACCCAGAGGTCAAAAAGAACCAGAGTAAACAGTGTCTTCTGGAAAAGACAAGAGAACTGTTCTCATGCGCACACAGCAGCTCCAGTCACCTGCACAAGACATGCACAAGCTCCAACCAGTCAGTATTCTAGCATGGAGTGAGATGGAGTTCATGAGGTCCCACTGCTAGCTGAGGCATTATGGGTAGTCAATGCCTTCTGGGAAGAGGAAAGTCAGTTTTCTTTAAGGGTATGGGTCCTGATGGGTTGGCCATACTTAGTGGATAGCCTTGCACCCAGGAGTATGTGGGCAGCACAAATTAAGAGTCAACAGATTTTTTTTTTTAAAGTAGAAACAAAAGGGGGTAGGTAGGGAGTGCATATGTGAGGAGGCAAGAAGAGTAGTTCAGGGCGAATATAACCAAAATCTATTATATGAAATTCTCAACGAATTAATAAAAATATTTTAAAAAGAGAAGGAGGAGGATGGAAAAGGACTTATCAGTAACCATTGATGCCTTTTCTGTCTAAAGGCAACAGAGCAAGAATTCTTGTTGCAAAGAAAGGGACTGCTTCTTGGCCAGCAAACATCCAGACAACTTGCACAGGAGAAAGCAAGCTGTTCAAATGAGCAGAGGGGCATAGAATGATTGGGGTGCCAGGGAATGCTGAGTGGATCTGGAAGCTGATGGAAAAGGACACCTCAGGAGGGGATGGGCCACAGTGGCCACACATGGGTATGTACCAACAATAGAGGCCAAGTCATGGAGACCCGTGTCAACACCTGAGGGCTTTAGATTATGCGTTAAGATTTTTAAGCAAGGGAGGAACAAGTCAGAGCTGAGTCTGAGAAGTATGATTAGAGGCCTATTGATAGAGACAGAAATCAAGGCCAGAGCAGAACCCAACAGAGTTGATTTGCAAGTTAGTAAGTGAACAAGAGAAGTAAGTAAAGAGAAGATTGTATTAGTTCAGGTGCTGAATGATGATCACCTGAGTTGGGATAGGGGCAGTGGGACCATAAAAAGGAGATGCTGAGAGAACCTGAAGAGAAATCAAGGGTGGGTCTCCTCTATGTGATGCTGTCTCTTCTACATATGTCCACAGCTCCACATGATGATAGCATTTGATTGGTTAAAAACCCTGTCCTGTGGGGCTGGAGAGATGACTCAGCAGTTAAGAGCACTGACTGCTTTTGCAGAAGACCTGGGTTCGATCCCCAGCACCCACATGGCAGCCTACAACTGTTCATAACTCCAGTTCCTGGGGATCTAACACTTTTTTCTGAACTCCACTGGCATTACTTGACACAGGTGTAATTGCATACACGCAGGCAATACTCTCATACACATAAAAACAAAACAAAGAAAAAAAAAAAAACCCTGCCCTGGAGCAGCCAGGACAGCCCTGGAGGATTCACAGACTGCTGGAAGGACTTGGAACTCTGCTGAAGTAGCTTTGGTTTAGGTATTATTCAGTATAGGTTACTATTATTATTAGTATCAATTTTATTGTTATTTTGGTGCTGAGTATTAAACCCAAGACCTCTTTCTTTTTATATGGAGTCTCACTGTGCTATCCAGGCTGGCCTCAAACACCTGAACTCAAGAGATCCTCTTCCTACCTCAGCCTCCCTGACTACATGCTTCCATTTCTATACACAGCCAGAGGAAGTATTGTGTGTGTCTGTGTGTCTGTGTGTCCATGTGTGCGTGTGTCTCTGTGTGTGTCTCTGTGTGTCTGTCTGTGTGTGTGTCTATGTGTGTCTGTCTGTGTGTGTGTCTGTTTGAGTCTCTGTGTGTGTGTTGGTTCTGGTGATCAACCCTGTGGCTTTGGTCGTGATAGGTAAGCTCTCTGTGTCAAGGAGCCCACTTTTATGTCAGGATCACAAAGCTGGATTCTTACCCACAGGTACTGAAGAGTCAAATCCTAAGCTGTTTGGGAGTGAAGTTTTCCATTCACACCACACAGTCCTACCAAGCCACATTCCTTAGAATCATGGCTCTATCTATAGCATTTCATCTAAAACATTACAATGGAAGTGTGTGTGTGTGTGTGTGTGTGTGTGTGTGTGTGTGAGAGAGAGAGAGAGAGAGAGAGAGAGAGAGAGAAAGAGAGAGAGAGAGAGAGAGAGAAAGAGAGATATCTTCCAAAAAGCTGAGCAGTGCTCTGGAGATGTCAAAAAGGAATGTTGCAGAGGCATTCCAGAGCTGGAGTTCTGAGCGCACCTGCAGACACGTGGCACACAAGGCCTACAAATAAAAATAAAGCAAATATTTTAAAAAGTGATTCCAGCTCTTTTCTCATCCTGTACTTTCTTGTCCTTCTCCCTCCTGCCACAGATGACGTAATCAGAAGTGCCTGGGCTGACTGATACCTCCACACTCCCCCTTCCACAAAGAACCAGTTCATATCCTTGACCTGAGATAGACCTGCAATCCCCTTCATCTTGCTCCACCACTTACACATTTGTAAAACCTTGAACACACTGCCCACGACGGAGTAGGTTCCTGGTCCATGTGACTAGGTCTGATTTCTTTCTTAAATGACAGAATGTGGAAACATTGATAAAGTCTTCTTTGGGCCTGGAGCTTCCAGCCCAAGGAGCCTACCTCAGATCTTTCTTCCACACTGACATCACCTAAAGCAAAGGTTATTTCATAAGGATGAGTGTCCAATTCAGAACCTTGAAAACTAGTGTAGACACTAGTAAGGATTTAAGGATAACAAGTCTGTAGAGGCAAAGAAGGAAACACAGTGGGTTTAAAACAGAAACAGTCATACTTAGGACGATTTGAGGTTGATAAATGACCTTCCCACCTGTGAGCCTCACCTTTAGAATAATCCCTGTTTGCCCCCTATTGGTGAAAGTGATTTGAGTCACTAGCTGGATTTGTTTGTGGCCTAGCACACAGAATTCCCATCAGCAAGTTTGATTTTGAGAATTTCTGGTATGAATTGTTCTGTCTTGTCTCCCTTTCCCTTCTCTGTGGCCGAAGCTGGCAGCTCAGGGTCAGCCAGGTGGCAGCATGCAGCAGCAACAGTCTGGCAGATGCCTTCTGAACATGCTCTGTGGGTTAGCTATCTCCAACACTCCTCTCTCCCTGTGTTTATGGGAGTGAACCCAGGTCACACCCTTTCCCTAGCCTCCATCACGATGAAGGCCTTGAGTTCAAAGTCATCAAGGTCAGGAGACTGGGGGAGAGAGAGAAGTTAGAAAGATGGTGTGAGAAGGATGAAGGATGCATGTGGGTCTGTGTCGGGTATGATGGAATTCTGGGGAGAACTGCTTGTATGGGTTGCTCTAGGAGTTTAGTTTCAGAATTAGGCTCATCCCTCCAGATGTGGCCGGAATACCAAATTGTCATCACATGTTCCCATTCCTTTCTTTTTATCCACCAACTTATTTTTCAACCCAGGTGGTTCCTGGGATAAACAGCAGCTTATCACTTCTCTAGCCCAGGAATTCCAGGAGGGGAAAATGGCTATCTGTTCAGTCAGGGAGGGAGCCTCTTCCCAAATTCTCTACTGCAGGACCAGCAGAAGAAAAGCGTTAGCATAAAATGGAGAGAGAGCATCGAATGTACCTCACATTAGCAGACAATATTGCCTTGATTGCAGACAACACACATGAATTGAATTGATAAAGGAATCTTCCCATCAAAGCCAGAAATGAGCGGAAATTAACTTTAACAAAGTAAGCAACTGCATGGAGAGACAGCTAGAAGAAGCCCACTGCATACTTTGTGCATGTCGGAGATACGGAGGAGCAAAGTGTCCCGGCCCATCAGTGGGTGCAAGAATGATTAATAAACACTTATGGGGACATTCATCTGACAGGCGACTGACAAAGCCCCACAATGATGGGGAGAAGGGGCATTTCTCTTGATAGATGTATCTGAAATGCTCATTTACTCCTTTTTGATGGATTTAAATGTCCAGGTATTCTTTCTCCATAGAAATTGATTTGGAAATGGTGCTGGGTTAAAAATAAGGGACAGGGACTTAACTCCATCAGTGTGGAAGGAAATGCATTCATCCTAGCCGTCAATGCATAGACTGAAATGTGCTGGGGTTTAGCAGAGGTTGGGAGAGTACTTATTCTTTTGAAGGTCTAAAGTGAGATTGACTGGTACAATATGATTCTGCCTGAGATTCTGTAAATAGCATTAGTGACTAAAATAGTGCACAAGTCTTTTTCTCCCACGTCTGAGGCAGTTTAAGAATGATGTATTGGAAACCAGATCCCAAGAGCAGTTTGTATAAGATTTGCACTGGGACAAGGCATGAATATGACCACAGGTGTAAATTAACATGGTCCCCAAGGTGGGAAAGCTCTTAACACAGTTCCTCCATTGCTCGTCTCTCTTCTTTTCAGATAGTCAGGCAGGATTTTGTGTGTCTGGTGGAAAGAGTCAACTCAGGCTCCTCTGTTCCCTTCTCTTTACCTGGGAAAGTCTGTCCAGGCAGGCTCCTGGATCCCATCCTAAAGTCTCCTGGGCCTACTCCACAGCCTTCAAGGAAGGGTTTGTCACAATTTAAGCAAGAGGGCATGAGTCCTCTGGATGCTGAGTGCTCTGAAGGGCACAGGCAGGAGGCTTACCTGTGTAGGTACTGTAGAATTTTCACCTAACCTGGTGTTGTGATGCTACAAGACATCTCCCAGTCCCAGTCTGCCTGGGAGCCCAAGGGAGTAGCCTAGAAGGCTTGGAGTCAGACACAGCGTGTGCTTGAGGCTCTAGTAATGTTGAAGGAGCCACGTCAATTTAAAAATAAATAAATTGCCATTTCTAGAATACCATCAAAGTAGTCATCATGGGAGAGCACAAAAAAATATATAAAAATAGAATGAGTCCCTTTGTGTGCAGCTTACTGTTGCTCTTATTTTGACATTTGTATACGGGTGACTACAATGATCTTCAGAATGCCCCCATCTTCAACTATCTGTCCATGCCTTTCCCTGGGCCTCATGAACCCACTCTGGCATGCTTGCTTAAATATCCTGAGACCACTAAGTCAAAGGAGAATTCCCAACACCATGAGCAGGGAGAAGCTGTCAAGAATTTGAACCACTGAAAGGTCCCAGAGCATTGGGGCAGGAGTGGCTCTCCGACAGCCTGAGACCATTTCCCCCGGCCATTGTATCCAAGGACCACATGAGATGCTTCCTGAGAAGCCAAGATTAGTGCACACTGGCTGTGTCCATCTAATACAATGAAGGATTTCAGGAGCTGTGCAGAAGAGAGAAGGGGTGGTGGGGGGTGGGAAGAGCTCCTGACATTGCCTCAGGTTCCATTGGTAACATTGCTAGGGTGACAACTATCATCCAGAGAAGACTTTTTCTAATTGCTTCCTTATAAATGTGGGATTGTGGATACACACACACACACACACACACACACACACACACACACATTTTTTTTTGTAGAAATTTTTTCCTACTTTGTTTTGAGAAAAGGTCTCACCATGTAGCCCAAGTTGGCCCTGAACTTGTTTGTGATGTCCTGCCTTAGTCTTCCAAGTGTTGAAATTACAGGTATGAAATACATCCAACATTTGTAGAAAATCATTAATATATATTGGGTGTGTTGGCACATGTTTATAATCCCAGTACTTGGGTAGCTGAGGTAGGAGGATTCCCATGAGTTTAAGATCAGCCTAGTCTATTCATTGAGTTCCAGGCTACAGAGTGGGACCTTGTTTCAAAAAACAAAACATACATACATAGAAAAAGAAAAGCAAGAACAATCCCTATCATATAGAGAAGCAGAGGGAGCCTATGCATCAGGGTATCAATATGTACCTGTCATAACTTTATTCCCTCCCTCCATGGACTATAAGAATAGATATTCTTCATTTGAATTTCAAATAATTTACTCTTCTTTAATACAATTTTCAAATAAGACTTTTTTTTTGTTTTTGAGACATATAGTCCTGGCTGGCCTAGAACTCACTATATAGACCAGGCTGACTTTAAACTCACGAAATCAGCCTGCCTCTGCCTCTTGAGTGCTGGAATTAAATATGTGTACCACTATGTCCAGCTTAAAGTATAATTTTCTTAAAAGAATTTTTTGATTTATTTATTTTTATATTATGCACATGACTTTTTAGGTCTACTGGTGTGTGCAATGCCCACAGAGACCAGAAGAGGGCATCAGATCCCCTGGAACTGGAGTTATAGACAGTTGTTTGGTGCCATGTGGGTGCTAGAAACCGAATCTGGGTTCCCTGAGGAACAGTCGGTGATCTTAACTGCACATTCATTGCTCCAACCCTAAAACATAATTTTCTAATTAAACATGATTCATGTCCGTTGTTTAAAAGCAGAAATGGCATATAAATAAAATGAAAACATTCTCAAATTCATCACACGCAGATAACCATTAGTACTTGGGCTTATATTATTAGTGGCTCACACCTGTAATTCAAGTGATGAGGTCGGGGAGGGAAGAGTGTCATGAGTTTGAGACCAAATGGACTACATGTGGGGATCCAGGCCAGCCTGGACTACAGAACGAGGTCCTGTTTCAAAGGCACAAATGAGCAATTTAACCTCTTGCTTATTATTAGACATTTACATATGTTTTGAACTGTTTAAAATAAAAAAGAAGTGTTTCAAGTGCATTATTTTAACATCCTATCCACATAGCTAGCTATTAACGCTGCTGGAATAAATCATAGAGTTGATGCTGAGTCAAAGCAGGCTTGTATTTCAAAGGTTTGGAATATATACTGCTGCATTGAATGTTTCAATTTATATTCTGCCACCAGGATTCCAGTGTGTGTTTTCCTAAATCGTCAACAATGTCAGCTGTTACAGCTTTGTTTTGGCTTTGCTGTTATAAAAGAAGAAAATTAAGTTAAATTATGTTATTTTCACTCAGTAAATTTATTGACAAAACAGTTATAGATCCAAGTAATCAATTTTTAAAAGGTAGAGGTGGTGATTAACATAGATAGAAACATAAATTAGATTTTTTTTAACACAGAGGATTTTTTTTTAACTCAGACCCAAATATGTTTGTCTTAAAGGGTCCTCCAAAATCCTTTGTCCTGGGTCATGCTGGCCTCTTGGCTCTGTGATGGAGAGAAGGAAAATTAACAAACAGCTAAAGGTATTAAAAACATTATGCCCTTGAGAACAGCTAAAAGGTCCAACTGAGATTACTACTGTTTATTCCACAGTATAAAAATGCCTGCTGTGGGGATGAGAAGCAGCAGATTCATCCACAGAGACTCTGCTCTGCACAATAGTGAGCTTTGGTTGGCTGCCTCAACAGGGCTCCCCAATTGATTTCTGCTGAATTCTGTGCAAACCTATTTTATAACTACTTAAAATATATATACTTCTTTTTATGTGTATGAATATTTTGCCTTCATGTGTATAAGTGCACTCATGTATACAATGTCCTAGAAGAAGGCATCAGATCCCCTGGAACTGGAGTTATGGATGGTTGTTAGCTGCCATGTGGATACTGGGAACTGAACAGGGTCCTCTATATAAGAGCAGCCAGTGCTCTTAACTACTGAGCCGTCCCTGCAGCCCCTGTAATGTGCTTTTCTTGCTTTCTCAATTGAGTTACTCTAGTTGTCTCTGCTGGAATGTTGTGAGCATCTGATCTGATGGTGTTTTCCTATCATAAATTGCTTCTCTATTAGCTACTTGTAATTTATTCTTTTATTTTTTGCTTATTTTCTATATACTTAACAAACTCACTCATTCAAAATAGAAAAGTATGACTATTTTAGACCATTCTATGGACCATATAGAACAACATTCAGTCAAAACTTGGTGGTGATGAAGTCACAGAAAGTTGTTGGAAACAGACCATGGCTTCAGGGTTGCAGTCTTCACTGTTCTGTGACTGCAGCACCCCTGTCAAGAGGTAGGTCTAATTATTTACCCATTGCATCTGGGGTGATCTCCTCATTTCCCTTGGCCAGACTGCAATGGAGATGATGAGGTGCTGATTCTGAACCCCACACACTTCTGTGTTACCTAGGAGACCTTCATCCAGTAGGAGGCTTAGAAGCCACATGGAGCAGAAACCATCCTAGGCTCACCTCAATCAGCCAGCTCCCAGAGGACCTGACAGCTGCCTGTAGTTATATTAGTATGCCCAACAGATATTAGCCAAGAAGGTCCAGGCCAGCAGAGCCACATAGCCCATCGTTGCAGTAATGCTTCTTGATCTCTTAAAGAGCGTTAAAATGGAAACAAAGTCCTTCAAGACCTGTCTTGAGAAAGTAGTAGAATTCTGAAGGATGTGTCTGTTGAGCTGCAGTGTGAAGAGTCTGATAATATCAATGTGTACCTATACTGAATGTTTGTCTTTAATTTTTAAAATTTATTTATTTATTTAATGTGTATATGTGCTTTGCCTACATGTATGCAAGTGTGCCATGTTTGTGCAATGCCTGCAGGAGGCCAGAACAGGGTGTTGGATCTCCTGGAACTGGAGTTAAGGACAGTTGTTAATCACCATGTGAGTGCTAGTAACCAAACCCAGGTCTTCTGCAAAAGCAGCCAGTGCTCTTAACTGCTGAGCCATCTCTCCAGCCTCAATGTTTGTTATCGTGATTGACATGATGAAAACTGATTGACCTTTGAGAATCTGTCAACAGTGCTTTATGTTAACATATAATGATTTACTATTGCCCTTTTTATAGTAATAAGTAAATGTTATGTTGACTTCTCATTCATTCTTTTGTTTTGTGTTTTGTGGTACTAGGACTTGAACTTAGGGCCTGGTGTATGTACAGGGCAGGTACTGTACCACTCAGCCACATGCCAGCTGCTTCGGTTATGAGCTTTTATCTAACAGCTCCAGTATCTCCAAGACAAAAAATTTGATACATCTCCTAAGGGGCCACCCACCTTGTTTTGGGGGGACAGGTTTTCTCAGGATGACCTGGGGCTAAGCTGTCTGGTCAGCAACCTCCAGGGAGCTTCCTGTCTCTACCTCTCCAGGGCTGGGATTACAAACCTCCATGCCTGCCTTTTTACATGGGTGGTGGGGGTTAAACTCAAGTCCTCATATTTGCATAGCAAGCACTTCACTGACTCAGCTGTATCTCCCCAATCCCCCTAGCTTCTATAATGCAACAAATGAATGGCAATTTCTCATGATGACATCATTGACATTCAGAGAGTCAGATACTACAAATGGCCCATGAGTTGTCATGATGTGTGTGTGTGTGTTGTATGTATGTCCGCTATGTGTGTGTATGTGTGTGTGTGTCTGCATGTTGTGGTACAGAGGTTGATACTGGGTGTCTTCCTTCATCACTCTCCATCTTACATATTTAAGCAGAACCTCTTTTATTTAATTAATTAAATTAATTCAGAGCTCACCGATTTGGCTGGTCCAGCTAGCCAGCTTGCTCTGTCCTTGACTCCCCTGTGCTGGGATTACAGGTGGGCCATTATACCCACCCAGCATTTTGCTGGGGATCTGAGCTCTAGTCCATGGCAAGTGCTTTACTGACTTTTGGTCTAACAAATCTTAAAATAAAATACAGGAGAACTCTTGGAGCTCTCTGTACACCACAAAGCCAACGTGCAATTCATGATCCTCTGTGCTGGATGCCTCTTCTCATCCCAAGGACACAGTGCCCCTGGGATGTAGCTCCCAAGGCCCATATATTAAAGGCATGGCCCTCATCCTGTAGCACTTTTGGGAGGTGGCGGAACCCTTAGGAGGCAGCTCAAGGAAAGGAAGTTAGGTCACTGCTGGCATGAGAAGCAGATATCGGGACCGGAGCCCCTGCTCTCCTACTGTTAGCCTCTTGGCCACTGTTACATAAGTAAACTTCAAATCTTTCCCTTCTCCTTTTGTAAAAGTTTAAAAAATATATGTATGAATGTGTTCTTGCATATATGTAAGCACACCACATGCTTGCAATGCCCATGGAGGCCAGAAGAGGGTGTCAGATCCCCTGGAACTAGAATTAAGGATGATTGCTAGCCACCAGGTGGGTGCTGAGAACTGAATCCAGGTCCTCTGCAAGAGCAGCCAGTGCTCTTAACCACTGAGCCATTTCTCCAGCTAAACCTTTCCCCCTTTTAAGTTGCCTCTGTCAGGTGTTTTGTTAGAGTAGAGGAAAGACTGACACACTGGGGAAGCAATGTCCTCCATGATTTCTGAGGCTCTTGCAGCTTGCTTCCACCTCCTCCTCTGCACACAGAATATTTCCCTATCCTCAGCCCAGTCCTTCTTCCTTCTTCTCTAAGGCATCACTGACACAGGCTTCTTGTACATATTGATATTTTCTTTTCAAATCAGTCATGGTGATCAACTCACCAACATTTGTTTTGGTTGGCCAAGATTTATAATCTTGGCTAACAAAACCAGAGAAAACCTTTCATAGGATGGTCAGTCTACATTGTAAAGGAACACTCTCTGAAGGAAAATTGATTGCTTTTCACTCATAATCTAATTCTCAAGGGCTTTTCAGAGCAGACCATGTTTTCCACCTTGACAAAATTTTCTCTTTTTCTTAAATATTTTTAATTATTTTTATTTTATGTGTATCAATGTTTGGCCTGCATGTATGCAAATGTACCATATGTGTATAATACCTATGGGGACCAGAAGAGAACATCAGATCCTTTGGAACTGGAGTTATGGACAGTTGTTAACAATTATGTGGATGATGGGAACTAAACCCGTTCCTCTGCAAGAGCAGCTAGTCTCTTAACCACTGATTAAGCTCTCTAACCCATCTCCCCTTTTGTTTTAAAACAAAATCTTCTCACTATATAGCACTGGAACTTGCTTATGTAGACCAGACTAGCCTCAAATTCACAGAGATCTGCCTGCCTCTACCTTCCAAGTACTAGAATTAAAGGCATGCACTCCTATGTCCCACAATTTTTCTGTTTCTTGAAACAGAATCTTGCTATATGGTTCACATGGCTAGAACTCATTCTAGCCCAGGATATCCTTGAACTTACAGTCTTCTTGTCTCTGCCTTCTAAATACTGGGACCACAGTCTTCTATCACCATGCCCAGCTAGGCTTGTATTTCTGATACTTATCTAAATATTGAGTGAGCACTAATTAGTTTCTCATATTCTAAGAAGGCCATTCTAAATGATCATTTATTTCCTAAGACTCTACAGTCTTTAAAAGAAAAAGCACTGAGGTCTCATCAGGATTATGAAAATGATCCATCTCTATTTTCTTTACTAATAGTAAAGGCAAAGACCACAAGTGAGCCTCCACCCATTACGCAAAATCAGTAGAGATCGGGAGTCCTCCTTGTCTAGGCTTCTGTTTGGATGGACTGTTGAAACAAGGGCCATTTCTTGCACAGACTCCTGGACTAAGGGACCTGCTAGTTGCCATTTCTGGGACTATGGGGATGCTAGGCCTGGAGCCTGGGCTTGGATTCTCGCATGGCAGGAGGCAGTGATGGATGGAGGTCCAGCTGAAGTCTGAACTGTGATGAATGGAGCAGGCTGCTGAGCCTGCCAGCTCAGGGCTAGATTTTCTCAAGTCACTTTCCAGCTTGCTGCAAACTGAAGACTGTTTCCAAAAGGGAGGGGCAGCACTAGACTGCCACTGACAGAGCATCTTGCAGGCACAGGCCTCCACGGGTAAGCTCTCTGAATGGGTGGGGTTTCTGCATGCTCAGGCAGTCCAGGGAGCCTGCTCTTATTCTGATCTTTCTTGCTTCAACTGCCAAGAAGTTATGAGAGGAAGATATGGATAAGCCCTGGTGGGAAATTGGATTCTGCCCCAAAGAGCTGGAAAACACCCTGTGAAATGTCTGAAAGCATGAAGGATTGTCTGATGAAACCCCACCTATACACAGAACCATAAAAATCACAGAGAATAGTCACCTTGTTGACTATGCTAGAAGGTTCTGCTCTCTAGGGTAGTGAGGCCATGTCAGCCCAGAAGAGGGAACAGGCCTATTCACCACAGTTAGCTTGACGTATCACTAGCATCTCTTTCTTCCTATCACCAAGGTCAGACTCACTGTGTGGATGACAGCCTTGAGGACTGGAGGGGGCATAGCCAGGACTAGCAAAATTGGGACTGGAGAGTAGCCTTCTCTTGCTCAGCTTCTGGTATAAGCACCTGCTTTTCCCTGAGGTGCAGGAAACATGCACTGGGAGGCTCTAGTCGGGAGTTTGCGCTGCTCATGAACCAGGATGGCCATGACCGTTACTCAACACATATGTGGATGATGTCATACCCCAAAGTTAGAAGGCTGGATACCCCTTTTATGGGACAACCAGGAAAAAACATCTTTAAGGCTCTGGGATGAAGAGGAGATATTACAAATAATGCTGTTTCTATTTCCTGGAGGTGTCTCTGAGGCAGCTGGGAACCCCAGTTGGGCATCTGGGAATTTCATCAGGAGACATTCACTGTCATCTGTTGGGGCTGCCTCAGCTTTCTCTAACATCCTCAAAAGTGAGAATTTGTAGCTATAAGCGTTAGGCTGGAACTAGGGGCGCAAAACGTTGCTCTGCTCTAAGATAAACTACCTGTCTTAGTCTGGTTTGCTTTTCTATAACAGAATACCCAAAGTTGGATAATCTTTAAAGAAAAGAGGGTTTTTAAGAGGGTCTTGTGGTTTACCTGGCCCAAGGTCCTGCCCAGTAAAGAAAGGAGATTTATTTGACTCGAGATCTAGATGTTGGAAAGTCTAAGGCTGAGGGGCTGTACCTGACAATGCCTGACAAGGCCTTTTCTCTGCATCATCCCTGAAGGCACCAGAGGGCAAGAGCAAGTGAGCAGGAGAGGTCCACTTTTGAGATGACTAACCCACACCTGCAAAAGCAGCAATAATCCTGCCCTGTTCGCCTCTCAGTAGGTCCCCTTCCAGAACTGTCACCGGGAATTTAAGTTTCCAGTACACGAACTTTGGGGGACATATTGAAACCAGAGTATCACATTAGTCGAGGTCATCCAGGGCTGCAGTTACCTGGGGCAGGTAGGGTGTCTTCCACTGCTGGAACTTCAAAGAGGCAGGTTCTTCTCTTGAGACACTAAAGGTACAGGTGCTTGGGGCGCACGGGGAAAAAGAGGACACGCAGGGGTGGGAGTGTGGTCCGGATACAGGGATGGTAGCCTGAGCTAGCAGGCTCAGAATCATTCACTCATTTAACAGCCATCCACATGGCACTGTGCTAGAAACAGAGATGAGCTAGGAACACGGGTGGTGCTATGTATAAAGACAAACAGGAAGGTCCCGCATGGAGGAGCGAGGGTCAGAGAACATGGCAACATGCCATTCTTGAGCTGAGATTTGAACCATGAGCCGGTGGTATTTGGTGGGTAGCAGGAAAAACATTTTTGGAAGAAGGCGTATGGAGTAAAAACGGCCCCCACTTGGACAGATAGGTAAATCTGTTTTCCCAGGCACGAATGCATTGCTCTGAGAAATTTCTCTGAACTCCAGTTTCCTTCCTTATCTCCAAGATGGAAGTCATATGTCTATCTGATCGGGCTATTTGGGGAAATCCATGAGATAACATAGGAAGTCTCCCAGAGCAGAGATCTTGCTTATGCCACAGGATATTGATATTTAGTGTCTTCACTACTCCGCATGCTGTCACACACTCAGTAGCACTGGGACCCTGCTTCTGAAGTCCCAGCATGGTGGCTAGTAGGTGACAAAGGCCCGTTACACAGATGCTGTCAGGGACGCACAGGTGGGATGCACTTCCTTGCTTTTTCTCTGCTAGCGTTTCGACTTTCTGCCCTTTCTCTTCGTTTAGAGTCCCAGCCTCTGGCCCTGCCCCAGTTTTCTCCTTTACAAAAGCATAGAACCCAAACAGCCTCCTTTAAGGAGTCTGGCTTGCTCACAGCCAGACTTGTGTCACAAGTCACAATAGGGGACTTTGAGCAATCACCTGTTTTGACATGTAAAAGCCCTTTGTTAATTGCAAATTGCAGAAATATCTTCGGCACTCCTGCCCAGCAAGGACTCAGGAGAGTTGGAGAGGACCCACATCTGAGGATAAGAAAACAAATCAGGACGCTCAGTGAGGCGGTTGTTCCTGTGTTTCTGAGACATGCCATGCTGAAGATGGGGAAAGCTGCTTTGGTACATTCCTGTCTTCCTTTGTTCTCACCTTGGGATGGATAGAATCAGTGATCATTACTTCGATTGTTGGAGGCATTGTTATATCAGGTCTTGGTGCCACATGGACACCTCAGACACTCACAGTAAATGAAGTCCATGGAAGCCCTGTTCTGAATACAAAGTGTGTGTGAAGGAATTTGAGATGATAAATTTGCAGAAGTGACTGTGGGTGCAGGAAAGAGGTAAATCCCAAGTCTCCAGCATCAGCAGAGCTGTGTCATCAAGTGTGGGCAGAACTAGCTTCTTGTAGCTGCAATGGCTACATGCGTCTGTGGTTCATTTGGACCGCAGCCTCGTCACTCAGGGGTGACTGTTGATCCTGACGGTCTTTTTCTGAGCCCAGGTGGTAGTGTGAATAGCTGCTCTGGTATGGTGAAAAGGCCTTGAATTCAGAATCATTCAGATCTGTGACCATAGAAGAGCCCAACTCTCATGACCAATATGACCTTGAACAAGTTACTCAGTATGAAACTAGACTGAATGCTTTGGGACTGAGGGCAAATTTGAGTTTTGGGGGAAAGTCACTGCCAGGTTAAAGTGGTCTTAGTGCCTAGCAATCCTCCCTGACTTGCAGCATAGCTTTCTGTAGTAGGAAGGTTTCTTTTAGGGACAAAAGGATGTAATCTCTTCCCAGTCCGCGAACAATCATAGTTGTCTATAACACTGTGTCCTAGACTCTGTGAGAGGTAAGCGGTTACCAGCATTGTCTGTAGAGAGACAGACAGAATTGCAGTTCTGCCATCTGCTGGCTGAGTGACAGCCTGCAGACAATTAAACCCTCTACGCCTCTTCAGTTTCATCAGTAAAATGGGGGTGCAGTAGTCACACTCCCTTTATTCACAGTTTTAGTTTCTGCAACTTTGGTCACTCCCGCCAGCTGCTGGCATAAAATATGAAATAGGAAATTGCTAAAATCGTCTGAGCTTACTTAAGTTAATTAATTATTTTTGAGACAGGGTCTCACTAAATAGCCCTGGCTACCCTGGAACTCTTTATGTTGACTCTCACTGATCTGTCTGGGTACTGTGATTAAAGGTGTGCTCCACTACACCCTGCAGAACAAAAGTTCTACGTTGACAGACCGTTGAGAAAAGCACAATGAAATCCCATACTTGTTTTGACAGTGTGTCCGTGCTGCGTTCACGACCTGATTGGCAACGAGCAGGCTCTGTTGCAATCAGATCCACCGTCACAGAGCTGTAGCACTTGTATCCAATAACCTTTGTTTTATGGAATAATTATTCCCAAAAGGCATGAGAAGTGACATTGGCAGTTTTATCACAGTATATTTTTATCCTTTACCTATTTTATGATTATTCATATTAATATTTCACTGTGCTTAACTTATGAACTGAATTTTATCATAGGCTTGTGGATGCCCAAGAAAAACAGAATGTGTAGGGTTTGGTGCTATTTATGTATGCTATTGCAAGCACCCGCTGGGGTCTTGGAACATGTTTCTTGAGGGCAGGGAGGACTACTGTAATTACGATTTTTTCTGCGGTTCTGGTGGCCAAATCCTAGACCTTGCACGTGCTAGGCAAGTGCTCTGTCCCTGGGCTACATCCTGGCTCTGTAACATTATTTTTAGCTGGCTTGTCATGGGTATGAAATGCCTGTGCTGGCACACCGGGTTTTCAGTCACTCAGTATGTGTTGACTGATACCACAAGATGATGCTAATAAACTTCTCTTTTCAAAAATTTTTATTCGTTTTTATTTTATGTGTATGAGTGCTTACCTACACACATGTAAGTGCACCACATGTGTGCAATGTCCATAGAGGAGAGAAAAGGGCATCAGATTCCCTGGAACTGAAATTATGGATTGTTGGTAGCCACTATGTAGGTGCTGGACTCCAAACCCAAGTCCTCTGCAAGAGCAGCGCCCCTCTTAACCGCTGAGTCATCTCACCAGTTCATAAACTTTTCAAGCAATGGTGGATATATTAGTAAATGTCCTCTATCTCGGCAGTCACAGGGCGTAGTAAGAATGCCTTTGGGAGGACTGCCAAGCACGGTGGTTCTACCTGAGAGCTGACAGCCAGCCAGCAAGAGCAAAAGCTGCTATCCAGTCCCTGGCTGCATGAACACAGTATAAAACTTCAGTCCATGGAACCAAGGACCAGTGTTAGCTCATGATGACTTGTTTAGAGAGGTTCTGGTCAGAAGCCTGCACTCACCAAGGGAGCTGACCTAGGTTCAACTCCTGTCCCCCTCCTTTTGGGTGGCTGTGGTAGCACATGCCTACAACTCACCTTCCACACAGCCAGCTCTCGGCATCTGAACTGAATCCTTGGCAGGGAACAGAAAAAAAAAAAAAAAAAAAAAAAAAGCTGCCGTCAGAGCCTTCTGTGATTTCATTTGGCCTCCGCTCCATTAAGAGCAGGCACACATGAGTGCTACAAAGGCCTTCTCAATAAAATCTGAGGCTGCCTCTTGCCTTATGGTTGACTCTGTGGAGGTCTTCTCCAGCTGCAGCTCCAACCTGGAAACTGCAATCTTTGTCCCACCTGACCCAAGTCTCCATCTCATCAGCAGGACTCACAGAAGTTATCATCAGCACTGTTCTATAAGACTGTCAAAATCTCTCCAGGTACAAGAAAGGGGGTACTCACTGGAAATACGGATCTACCCACAGATCAGAAAAGGGGACTATGTGTGTCTGAAATGGAGACAATAAAACACTGTGGGGTTTATAAAACCTACACTCATGCATACAATCTCAGCACCTGGGAAGCTGAGTTAGCCTAGCATACCAAGTGATTTTCAGATCAACTTGAGCCAGAGTTAGACACTGCCTCAAAAAAAAAATCCCCAAGTAAATAAATAAAAATTAAAAAAAGACCAAGGGGAGAGATGGAAATACATTAATATACTTTATGGAAATACTATAATGTGACTTGAAAGTAGATAATTTAAGTAATAAATTGTACTTGCATATTATATTTAATAAAGCAACTGCTAAAACAATACAGCAGAATTATAGCTTATAAAACAATAAGAAGTAAAATAAAAAATATTCAATTATGGGCACTGAAGAGATAGTTCAGTGCTTAAGAGCTTTGGCTACTCTTGCAGAGGACCTGGGTTTGGTTCCCAACACCCACATGGCAGCTAACAACCATCTTTAACTTCAGTTCCAGGGGATCTGTCACCCTCTTCTGGCCTCTACAGGCATTGCACATACATGATGTACTTACATGCAGGCAAAACATTCATACACATAAAATTAAAAAGAAATTTTTAAAAATTCCATTATACCAGGAATGGTGGTACTCACAATTATATTTAAAGAGATGGAAAAAGACATGGAATGGTAATAATCATCAAAAGGATGCTGGAATTGCTACATTAATATCAGACAAAGTATATTTCAGAATGACTATTTCAGAATTAGAGTGAAGAAAGTGATGATGCACACCTATAGTTCCAGCACTGAGGAGGGAGAAATAAGACGATCAAGACCTGGAGCACATGGCAAGACCCTACCACAAACAGCCAAACAAATGAAAACCATGTAGGCTATGGATTGAGGCAGTATTAATTGGCAAAAGTTGTTAAGGTTCATTTGTAGTTTCTTGTATTTAACTTTGGAGCATCTTCTGAGAGTGATGGAGCAGATATTTTTCACTGTGCTCATGAAAATAAAGCTAATGAGCTATAACTCTTCAGTTGAGTGTTTCAATTTCCTAAAGTGCCCCCAAGTGACATTTTTAATATTATGCTCAGTTCATACACTCGTGTGACTTATCCCATGTCCAGAAAAGAAAAATACCCAAATTATCTTGAGTTATTATTGATTTGGCAGTCTTTAAAAGGACATTTTACAATCTCATCTAATTCTTGTACTGTGTTATCATCTATTTATAAGGTCATAGCATCATGGAATGCCATAGTTATAAGGACCCTCAGGGTCTTGGAGACTGTGGGTGACACTTTTAATAAATGTTTTCTTATTGGACCCTCATAGTTAGCAAGAGCAGACTTGCTATGGGTTCATATCCACTTCAGAGATGCTGTAAACTAAGCACAGAGAAAATTCCAATGGTATTTCTAAGACCTGAGAGTCTTCACATTCTTCTCTCTCGCCAGGAAAACCTCATGTTTATAAAAAACTGAACACTGTTTTCCCAGCTCCCCTTGGGATTCTAAATGATCTTTCTTGTCTTAGCCATGATCTCATGCATCCTAGTTCCTCAAATTTTCGTTCTACATTCTTCATGTCTCTGAATTTCTCCATTGTTCTTAAAAT
This sequence comes from Eospalax fontanierii, assembly GCA_035773235.1. Taxonomy (NCBI): domain Eukaryota; kingdom Metazoa; phylum Chordata; class Mammalia; order Rodentia; family Spalacidae; genus Eospalax; species Eospalax fontanierii. The sequence goes on along the minus strand of CM069531.1, from coordinate 29,910,426 downwards.
TTGAAATACTGAATCATAGTGATTACTCCCATAAAGAACAGATTAGTTCCAGAAGGTGGTATCTTTGTTTCTGCATCTGTTGGGTTTTATTGTAATTTGGGGCCATCATTTAAACGCTCCATGAAGATTGATGGAACAATTACTGTAAGTCCAGTCCCTGTCAAAAATCCCCTAAAGATATAACAAATAATTTTGTGGGGGGGTTCTGTATGTTTTTGTGTGGGGGGTGCATGTGGTCACATGGAGGTCAGAGGTTGACATCATGTGTTTACAGGAGCATGGGCAACTTACAGTGACTTTACCACTGGTAAGTTGCCCATCATTGCTTTTTTCTCCCATTCAAACATTAACTGTCTATAAATCCCCAGGGAGTTCAGGGCCTCATGAGCGCCTCCTACCTCCATGATGGAAATTTCTCAAGCCCAATTTTGTAATTATAGTTGCTGAGAGTTCAAGGGTCCTGCCTGGAAGACAGGATTCTAGAACACTCCACTCTCCTATGACTCTTAACATTCTTCTGCCCCCTCTGCTGTGATGGTCCCTGAGTGGCTTGGAGGAGTGACACAGATATCCTATTTCAGGCTGATCATTCAACACTCTTCTCTTCCTCCTCTTCCTCCTTCTCCTTTTCTTCCTCTTCCCCTCTTCCCCCCACTCCTCTTCCTTCTTGTCCTCCTCTTCATCTTCTTCTTCTTCCAGATAGGGTCTTACTATGTAGCCATGGATAGCTTGGAATGCTCTTTGTAGATCAGGCTGGCCCCAAACCACAGAAATTCATCCGCCTCTCCCTCCCAAATGCTGGGATTAAAGACTTACCCCACCATGCCAAGCTCGTAGTTACTTCTTAGCATTTTGACCAGTTATAACACTGCAGTAACCACCATCCTCTGCAAAAAGAATCTTCTTTGACCAAAAGCTGACACTGGCACATAAATATTTAGAAGGTAATTTGACAGGTACATGATGACCATTTAGCAAAATCGCAGCAGTAGCTTCCCCACTATGGCCTATGCCCACCTTAGCCACAGACTTTTGTCCAGGTTTTAGCTCCCAGTGTGAATTCCATCTTGGGGTGTGGGCCTCAAATCCAACCTGCAAGTGGTCGGTTACCACATAACAGTCATGTCACTGCTGCACCAATGAGTGCACCTGGCCTGTCTGCTCAGTACTGTAGCATGCAGGGCCTGCAGCGAAGTAAGATTTTTGATGACAATTCTCCCCCAGCAGCCTACATAGCACCTTCCAGCACTGTAAGAACTAGCCAGCTAGGGAGGAAACTTACAATCAGTTCCAGCTTGATTTCTCTGTGTTCTGCAACCAAAGCATGTGTGTTGGGCATAATGTAAGGTGAGTCTAGCCAGGCCACCTGCTAGGAGGAATAGAGGAATGGCTCCTGTGAGTGTGGCATTCTGCTCTGGCTAGTTGTGAGACCAGCATCTGGAAAGTACCTGCCTACCTGGGGACAAACTTACTATTGGCTGTATTTGGGACCCCATCCCACAAGGTCATTGGCTATCCAGACCTATAAGAGCTTGTGTACCTATTCAATAAACAAGTTTGCAATGCCACACGCTTGGACTGCTTCCCGTCCAACTGCCAGAGTCTATGGCTTGACTCTGTGTCCCCTTGGGCTGGCCCCGAGTGATGAGACACGACGGTAACAGACACGACTATACGTGTGGTATCTTGAACACTAGGTAAATGTGACAACTTTCAAACGTATGCTCAGAGATTGTAATTAGCTTTTTAGAGCCAAGTATGGTGGCACATGTCTAGAGTACCAACACTTGCGTGGATGAGTTATAAAGATCCCAAGTTTGAAGCCAGCCTTGGCTACATAGTGTGTTTAAAGTTAGCCTTGGTTACAAAATTATATCTTGTCCCACAAAACCAAAACAAAACAAAACAGTCTAACTAGCTTTTTTCCTCTCTTCTTATATGTAAATAAGTAAACAAGTAGAGTGTTCATGAAAGCTCTTTAACATTAAATAGAAGCCCAAACACACATATAGGCAACCATAAACACATATTGATATAGAGGAGCAATGCATGGAGCTAAAAACCACAAAAATATAATCAAATTGGGTGTGATGGCATATACCTGGAATCCCCAGCACTCAGGAGACTGAGGCAGGAGCTTGTTGAATTACAGGTCACTGTGGGCTGTGTATTGACACCCTACCTCAAAAAACCAAGGGCTTGGAATGCAGCTTAGTGGTAGAGTCCTTGCTGAATATCTGCAAGGCTCTGAGTTCACTCTCCAGTACTAAAGTAATATGTATGTATTTACATATATGACTGTTCGAGATACTATGCAAAATACTGTAAACATGAAATAAGTCTAGAATATTCAGAGAAAAATGACAACAAATGTTCATAGAAACAAACAAAAAAGATAACAATGAATTAAATAAACATTGGAAGATAAATAAGAGGAAACTTCTCAGAAAATAGAACAGAAAGCCATAAAATATTAGAAAACTAGAGGCTTAGTTTAGGAGAGTCCATATCCAAGCAATAGAAACTCTATAAAGAGAAAATGGAGAAAAGGGAGATGACCTCGTGAACTAAAAGATGAGATTACATATTGAAAGGTCACACCTGGTATTAAAGCAGCGTTAGTGAAAACTGTAGAATGTTATCAATAAAGTCTGTCAAGTCACATAAAGAACAAGGAATGAGGGGCTGGAGAGAGGGCTCAGCAGTTAAGACACTGACTGCTCTTGCAGAAGACCCAGGTTCAGTTCCCAGCACCCACATTGTGGCTTACAATCATTGGTAACTCCAATTCTCGGGGATTCAACACTCTGTTCTGGCCTTCGTGGGCATTGCACGTACATAGTGCCCTTACACACTTACAGGCCAAACATTTATACATATAAAAAAGATTTAACAACAAGGAATGAGAATGGCTTTGAAAATTTAATAACAACATTGCAAACTAAAAAAAGATCAATACATGTAGTGTAGACTTCTATATCCAACCAAACTCTCAGTCAAGTGTGGAGGTTTTTGTTGTTGTTGTTAAAGAAAACATTAGGTAGATCTTTTCTTGAGCCAGTGTAGGAGAATGTGATAAATAATAAATAAATAAATAAATAAATAAAAAAGAGTAAACCTGAAAAGGGGGAGATATGATGGGACATGGGAACAGAATATCTGATATAACAAAAAGAGGAAAGACTCCTCAGGGAAGTGGTGAAGAAGGAGAGACTCGAGATGACAGGTGTGCACTGGCCATGGAGCATCTGCTCCACACTGCAGCATACACTTCTGTGGTTTTTCAGAAGATGAAATCTGTAAACCACTTAAGCAGTATTTTAGTAAAGGTTTATACAAGAGATGGAGTCTTTAGGGAAGAATTAATAGTAAGTACATAGAATAAGCTAGGTAGATAAAGAATACTGCTAGCACTAAGAAAATAACAGTTATGCAGGAGGGTGTGTAATTATAATTTATTATATGAAACATTCTCCCCTTGTCTGTTTCCTTTCCTTCTGGGACACTACACGTTATGCATCTTGGTGCTCACAGCTCTCGGAGGCTCTGCTTACTTTTTTTCTATTTAATGTATTTACTTACTTTTATTCTTTGACAACTTCATGTATGTACATAATGAATTTGGGTTATTTTCACACGCGTCCCCACTACACTCCCTCATGTGCCTCCGTTTTTCACTGAAACCTTCCCTCCCAACAAGCTGTCCTCCTACTTTGATGTTTTGTGTATATGACCTACTGAGCTTAGTTGGTGCTGCCTGTATGAACATAAGCTGGGTGTTATTCACAGGACCATGAGCCAAACCACCGAAGAAAGGGACACTTTCTGCCCCCTGATTTTTGTTCTTCCAGTTTTCAGACTAGGTCATTTCTATTGATTGCTCTTCAAGCTTCCCCATTCTATCCTTTCAAATCTACTCCCCAAGCTTACACTTCGCAGTTTTAGTTATTTTGGTTTTCAGCTTCAGATTCCCTACTTTTTCTTTTCTCTCCACTAATTCTTAAATTCTAGTTCACACAGATATTCTCTCTCTCTCTTTCTCTCTCTCTTTCTCTCTCTCTCTCTCTCATTGGGTGATGAAGTTTCACTCAGTTGCTAAGTTTGTTTCAAACTCACAAATTTCTCTCTTGCTTCAGCCTCCTAACTATTTATACCCTGTACCTGGCTTGATATCCTCTCTCTGATGAGTTATTGTCATCATACTTTCCTTTAATTCTTTTAAACATAGTTTATGTTTACCTTTTTCAACATATTTATAATAGCTGCTTTGAAGTCTTTGTTCAACATCTGAACTCCTTCAGAGACTATTTTTATTGATGTACGTACAGGTTTCATTTTTTTATTTGTTTGCATATCTTAAAATTTTTTATCTGAGAAAAAGATAGTTCAGATAATATATTTTAGCAAACCTAGACACCAATTCCACTTCCAATAATCCCTTCCCAAGGTTTACTGCTATTGCTAGATTTTATTCACAGGTGTATTTGTTTAGTACTTTGCATGGACCAATTTCAAGAACTTTGATGCTTCCTCTCATCCATCTTCCTGTAAATAACCCCAATAAAACTCATTAGTTCACCAAGTAAGACCTTGGCAATATCCTTGCTTTGGTCTGTTGTTGGTTTCCTATCTGGAGTACGAGTAGATATTTGTTCATGTCTCCCCAGGAAGAATGTCACACAGAATTGACAGAAGCAAAAATGAGTTTGGGAGGAGTGACTACATGTCCCTGGTTATGGGGAAGCAAGGCTTGTAACTGCGGCTGAACAGCCTGAGTGCAGAGCATCTGCTGAGTGTTGTCGGGAAGGCTGGAGGGGCGTGTTGTCTTCACTATCGCTGTCCTTCCCTATGTGCTGTGTGGTAATGTGCCCTTTTGCTATGGTAGTGATTGCATGGGTCTTGCTATGACTGAACCATTGGCAGGTGGTGTGTCCATGGAGGGAATCCCAAGGTGGCAATCTTTCTCTCTGTGGTATAGGGTGACATGCCTGCTTGAAGAGTGGAGTCTGCTGCTTGAGTTTCGAGATGCCCTAAAAGTGTTCAGAAGCATGTATGGGACAGGGGTGTCAATACGCTGCAGTGGAGGTTGGAGGCCTCCAGGAGTGGGAACTTTCTCAGCAGTTTCCTTACCAAGGTGACCAGGGGTGGCAGCAGATGAGGACTATGCAGGGTGACTGGACCCCCCACACTGAATTGTTAACTTATTGGTCTTCTGTTAATGTTGGGCTTAACAGAATGGATGCTGGAACCAAGTATTTCTCCATGTCTCGTGGTCCCCAGGATTGTCAGGGATAATAAATCTCAGTTGATGGATATACATATGAAAATGAAATAGATAAAAAGGAGATTAGGCTTAGCCTACCCTTGCATTTCTTCTCTGGGGAAAGAGATTGTTTGCCCAGCCAAGGATTCTCTCAGAAGCCAGATATAGCCTATGGAGCCACACTGGCTGTGGCCGCAATGGTGTGCCAGCTAAGAGTCTGCTAGCCTAAAGGAGAAAGATGCAGGCATAACCCAAAAGAGGTAGAGACAGGGTTAGTACAAAGGAGGTGGACACGGGGGGGGGGGTGGTTTAGAGAGTTCTTAAGCCTTGCTGGATCTCTAGTCACGCTGCTTCCTGTGACTGCTTGTGGATGTGAAACTCAGCTGCTGCTCCCGCTCCAGCCACCTCTGCCTCCACGCCTCCCCACCACGATGGACTTTTGTACCTTTGGAACTGTAAGCTAAATAAACTCTTCCTTTTATAAGTTCCCTTGGTCAGTGTTTCTATTACAGCAACAGAAAGCAAACTAATACACACTGATAAAAGTAATGAGGTCTTTTCACTCTGCATTATACCTTGCTAAACTAACAAAAGCTTGTGTTCTATTTAGAGAAGGCCTATACAGCTCAAACAATCCTGAATTTATAAACAATTCTGATTAAAAAATCAGTTCACTAAGGTGCATGTGTTTAAGGTGCTCTTTTTTGTTTTTTAAAAATTTATCTTTATTTTTTATTGTGTTGGTGTGTGTGAACACATATGTGTGTGCATGTGTGTGCATGTGCACATGAGTGCATGTGTCTGTGTGGCTCAGAGGATTCAGATCCACCTGGATCTGGAGTTACAGGCAGTTGAGGGCTGTCTAACATGGGTGCTGTGCTCTTGATCTCTGAGCCATCTCCATCTCTCCACTGCCTTAACATGTTCTTCAACTTACAAAACATGGACTTCCGATCTTTATAGTGAGATGCACTTGCATGAGTGCTAGAGGCCAAATGGCCATATCACACACATTTCAGCATCCTTGTTATAAAATATTTTAATTCAGAATAGTATGTATTCCCTATAATAAGGAAAAGGAGATGGAATTGCCTTTTTCTGGGTTGAGGTTTGTTGTTTGCAAGAAAATCCCTTAGTGAGAACCAAGAGTTCTCAAGGCAGCAGCAAGACTTCTGGTGCCAACCAAAATGCTTTAAAGAAAGCCAAAATTTGAAGCAGTTCTTTGGAGGCCCATCTCTCAGATGCAGGAAAGAGCAGAGAGGAGTCTAGTGTGGGTGACCAACCCTCATCTTGGAAAGACAGAAGCATTCTGATCTACTCCTGGGTCAGATCTTCCGGCACAAAGCCATCCACTTTGTCACACTGTCTACCATCAGACAGCACATGGTCGTGGCATCCCTGGTCTAGCTGATCACACAGCATGGCAAACCATGCTGTTGAAGGAGAGGATCAAGTCTTGGCTCTTCTTCATATTGGAAGCCAGTGACAGAATATGAAGAGCAGTGTGATTCGTGCTGCAGTGAGCTGCCATCACGGCCCTGCTACTTTGGTCAGGCTCCTTCCTCTGATCTCATGACTTTGGAAACTTGTCTGACGATTCATTTTAGGTGTCAACCTGACTGAGCCATCTCATCAGTCATGAAGATTATTTTCATGTGGCCTGGAAAATATCAGTGAGGTAATTTGTCTCTCATTCAGATCACATTGCATTCGGTTGGTAGGAAGACAGCATACTTGGGGTTGGTAGAATTTGAACTGAGTTTGAGCGGAAGAACTGTGCTTCCCTGGCAACCACTCTGAAGGAAAACTTCTTTGGGGTCTTCCTTACTTGAACACAGTGTACTTGTTTTATAGGATTGCTGTCATTAAAAAATGTGTCCTAATGGTGTATGACCTATAATCCCAGAACTTGGGAGGTGGAGGCAGGAGGATTAGAGTTTAAGGTCATCCTCAGCTACATAGCAACTTCGAGGTCAGTCTTACACTATATGATACCTTCTCTCAAAAACAAAACAAAACAAAGTAAGTAAATATAATAATAATTTATCCATAACTTTCCTATTCAACTGGCCCAGTGAGGTGAGTCTGTAGGAAATTCCCCAAGGAGTCTAGATGGCTCACCAGCAGGAGGACCAGGCCCAAGACAGATGCCCTCTGCCCTCTATAGAAGCCTGAGGAGTTCTTGTTACAGACCTCCACTGGTATAAAGCCAGGGCTCTTCAGTAGAAGATGGAAATTTCAGGAAAATCAATATGGAGTAGAATTGGAGCTTATGAAGATGAGGTCTTAACTTAGGTTCAAGCACTGACATTGGTGAGAGAGGCACTTAAGACAAGGATAGTACATCCAAGTATGGGCGTGGGCTTCTCAGGAGAAGGCCCCATTAGGAGTTTCACAATACCTGTTCATAGTTTCTAAAATGGCACTGTTCAGAGGGGTTCTAAGATTACTCACCCTCTTTTTCTTTTCTTTCTTTGGTAAATGATAGGTGGCCTCTTGAGACACACAGTGTCCCAGTAACTTTTCTGTTGCTATGATAAAACACTGACCACCAAAACCAGCTTGGGGAGGAAAGGGCTTATTTCAGCTTATACTTTCAGGTCACAGCTCATCATTTAGGGAAGTCAGGCCAGGAAGTCAGAACAGGAGCCTGGAGGCAAAAACTGAAGCAGAGACCTTGGAGGAGCACTGGCTTGCTCTTCTGGCCTATGCTCAGTCTACGTTCCTATACAACCCAAGACCGTCTACTCAGGAATGGTACCTCCCACAGTGAGCTGTACCTTCTCACATCACTCCACAATCAAGAAAATGCCTCACGGACATGCCCACAGGTCAATCAGATAGAGGAAATTCCCCAATTGAGGTCCCTCAAGTTGACAACTAAAGCCAGTTACGACACATGGACAGGATTCTAGTCTAATAAGGTAAAATCATGGGTCATAAAGATTGAATAATGGAGTCAGACATTTTTTTTACTGTAAACATATTATATTTGTGCTAGATAGTTTTAGATGTTAAATTGACTCACCTGGGGAGAACCTCAACCCAGAAATTCCTTCTATTGGATGGGCCTTGTGGACACATCTGTTGGGGCATTTCCTTGATTGTTGAGTGATGTGGGAGTGCCCAGCCCACTGTGGGTGATGTCATCCTTGGGCAGGTGGTCCTGGGTTGTATAAGCAAGCAGGCTGAGCACAGACCAGAGAAGCAAGCCAGTAAGCAGTATTCCTCCGTGGTCTGTGCTTCAGCTCCTGCCTCCAGGCTCCTGCCCTGAGTTCCAGGCTTGGCTTCCCTCAGTGATGAACTGTGACCCAAGAGATGTAAGATAAAATAAACCCTTTCCTTCTCAAGTTGGTTTTGATCTTTCTGTCTTGCCTTGGTTCCATCCCAGAAACCATGTGCTCCCTAAGATATCCTCAAGCCTGACTTGGGATTGGTGAGAAGGTTCAGTGGCTAAAAGTGTTTGCTGCTCAATCTTGGTGATCCCTGAGTTCAATCCTTGGACTCCACATGGAAGGAGAGAACCAACTCGTGAAAGTTGTTTTCTGACCTCCACTTGTGCTCCTTGGCAGGCACGTGCACAGCTGCACTCAAACACACACAAAAGCCAGTAGTGAAAAATAACTCATTGAATTAAAAACTCATGGACTAGACTCAATTGTAGATCCTTTATCTACCATGCATAAGGCCCTGGGTCCCATTTGTAGCCCTGCAAAACTAAACAAACAGGCAAATAAATGAAGATAAATCAGTATGAGACAATGTTCTGAGACAAGTGATTGCACGGGTTTGCAGAGTCAGCACCCAGCCCAGCTGATCTTAGATCTGGTTGTTATTGAGGGAACTGAGCTGGGTGCTGCTAGGCATTCTCCCTGTTGCTTGCTTGGTCTCTCATAATAGAATCTCCTGATCTTTCCAATGCAGTGTCTGGACCAGGTGATGTTCCTGATGGAAGGCCCACAGGGTCCCCATCTTCAGGATTCATGCCTTATCTTTACTGAGTTCCTTCTGTGTTTCTGCAACCTCTTCCAGGACCATGAGGCAAATTACTATGGCCACAAACAATATCTTCTTTATGAGCTCTTTCCTTTAGGAGCTAAGCCAACCATTATCTTAAGCTCTTTATGTCTTCCACAATGACAAGAGTGGCATTAGACACCACAAGGAAACAGAACACCCCATGTTTTGTCTTCCTTTGACATAGTATATCAGGGATATAAAGATACAGTTGTGCTTTAAACTATTTGGCCTTAAAATATTTTCCTTCCAGATTAAAATGATAGTGTGGTCCATAATTTAGATTCATTTAAAATTTACTTGGCTTGGCTTGGCAGCTAAGTCAGCCTGCCAAATAGTAGTAGGAAGACCTGCATTCAGATCTCAGCTCAGTCACACGCCAGTTAATGCTGCAGAGTCTAGTCAGTTTGAGGCAGGAGAGACAGAAAGTTATGAAGACATGGAAGAGAAAGTCCCTCACCCAGGAGCCTAGCTGGAGTCTCTCACAAGATGAGAAGCTAGCACTCCACTACTGTTAACAACATTTGCTTAAGGCCTTTCTCCTTTCTAGCTATAAACCTGAAATTTTCTAGGAATCTCACCAAAACCCCCATTTGCAGTACACAGGCTAGGGAGATGGCTCTAGGTTAAGAGCACTGGTTGCTTTTGCAGAGGACCAAGGCCCAGTTCTCAGCACCCTCATGATGGCTAGCAACCATCCATAACTCCAGTTCCAGTAGATCTGAAACCTTCTTCTGGTCTCCATATGCAGGTCATTGTATGACATAGGTGTACTTATATACATGCAGGCAAAATGGTCATACACATAAAATAGTAAATAAATATATGACATATATGACATACTTTTTTGTTGTTGTTTTTGGTTTTGGATAGTCTCATGCAGCTCAGGCATGAATTTGAGGCCTAGAATACACAAGACCTTGTCTCAACCAAACCCACCATCACCACCAAAATTCGTCAGGTTGAATATCCTTAACTTGAAAATGTAAAATCTGTGTTGCTCAAAACTCAGAAACTTCTTGAAGTCAGAGAAGTAGGTAAAGCTGGCTGTGCAAGTCCAAAGACCTGAGTTCAGATTCCCCAGCATTCCCATAACAAGCCAGGTGTGGTTCTGCACATGCTTATAACCCGAGCACTGATGGGGGAAAGAGACAGGAAGATGACTAGGGTTTGCTGACTTCCAGCTTGGCCAAAAGCCATGAGCTGCAGACTCAGGGAGACCGTGTCTCAAAGGAATAAAATGAAGAATGACAGAAGAAGACGGGGCTTCATGCCAGATATTCTGGAGGATCTCACAAAGAAGATTATCAACTTTGTTTACAACAAAGATATCCTGATTTCCCACATTCCTCTGATCTAGAGTTTTGCCTTATCAGTTGTAATCCTGCCAGATGCCCTTCAGGAACCATTCTGTGATCTCATTGTGAATACAATGAAGTTAGATTCTTCCTTGAGAGCCCAAATGAACAAGGTAGGTATGTCTCACTCTTTCCTTGCTACCTTTCTACAAAGCCCTATTCTTGTTCTGTTAAAATCCCACTCAGTAAACTCCAACTCTACTCCATCCCAGCTTGTCCTGAAATTCATGTCTGCAGCAAAGTCAAGGATCCAGCTGTTAGGTGGCTGGACAGGGATTAGTAGCTTTAGAGGCCGTTGAGAGTGAATGTCACGCTCTGCCTGCTGGCCCTGCTGTTTTTCTCCCAAACTCTAATGAAATGGTCCCAGGTTTCCTGTTGAGATGAGACTTATTTCTAAGTTTTTTTATTAATGGGACCAAGAACCCAAATGAGGATCTCAAGTTCCCCAATAACTTGGCTTTGCCCAAGCTGAAGTCCTTAAAATGACACAGGGGAAACTGGGATCCCCTCTTGGGGTTCTTAGTCTGATTAATTAAACAATTTAAGACTGGACTCAAATGGAAGTTTGAGGACAATTTTATTAGAATTTAAAAGAAAGAACAAAGTAAAATGACATATACTTATGAAAAATTCCATGGTGAATTCTATGACTTTTATGTTAAATTAAAGTACTTCATCATAATTAAAACTCACAGTGGAAAAATACTGCAGTTGGTCTGTTGTTTTACATATAAAGTATTATAGTATATAACCACTATTCATTATATATAATGTAATCAATATGGCTGCATGTTATGTCTACATATATATATCATTTGTATATTATTTATTAAGCATATTATGTATATATTATTTTAGTAATATTTGTATTCTATGACAAATACTGCTTCTGTCTTTTATATAATTAATCATTTGCACTCAATTTTCTTGGGATGAACTGTTCTTTGATAAAATTATTAAATATATATATATATATATACATATATATTTAAGAGAAAAAAAGAAGATGAAAAACCTACAGGGTGCCCAAGCTGTAAATTTCAGCAGTTTCCTGGAGGGGAAGAGAAGGAAAAAGCCTTGTGGTCTAAGCCAGCGTGGAGGTCAGACACGAGGCAGACTAGCAACCACATGGCGGGGTCCCATTAGAGAAAAAGGAAGGAAGCACAAAATATTGGGGAAGCCCAACGTGTTAGGGAAAGCATGCTTTAAAAGAGGTAGAGAGAAACAAACGAGGAGGTGCCCTTTTCTGAACAGTTCAGAAAAAGTGGGCAGACTTTGGAAACGACACGACTGAGGCCCAGGAAGTATTGCTTCAGGAGAGGGGTCTCTGGAAAGGAAAAACACTTGATCTCATTAAAGGACTTTATTCCTGCTATTTCTTTAGCACGGCTTCAGGTGACCCCTCCTTCCTAGGGGTGGTTCCTTGCTCATGTGATTAATTTGGCCCAACTGGAATGATGAGTCTCCACCCAGGCCAGAGATTCTATTCTCTTGACCAGGAATTTTCCCTTACTGGACTTTTCTTGCTACTGTAATAAAGATATTAAGGAACTCCTTGGGTTGCTAGGTGACATTGCGGAATTGTACTTGTCCCTGCTGTTGCTGCCAGTACCTACAAATAGACGTTCTGTATAGCTAGGTAGTGATAGGCCACACCTGCTTTCATAATCTCACTCCTTTCATAATCTCAGCAGTCACCCATGAGACACGGCCTTGACTCTCAGTCCTCAGGGCCATGAATTGCATCCCACAGGAAGATGGCCTGGCTCATTGGGCTTATTGGACTAGCCCTTTGCTTTTGCTGAATTTGCCTGATATTCCGGTTTTGGTCTTGTAAATGAAAGTTTCTAGAAAGAACTACACCTTACAGTAATCCTTCTGCAAGGCTGATTAACTGATTAGGACTTCAGTGGTGTGGAAAGGTTGGAATTTTGTAAGTCTAGAGCCAAATTATCTTGGGTCATATTTAGCCACCTTAAATGTGATCTCAATCTTTTGGGATGTACAGACTGACTTCTAGGTTCCACTGACCAAAAGGCAAAGAATGCTGTCAGATGGTATCTGAAGGCTATAGCTGAGATTTCCCCTGTTTTTTGTAACCCACCTATTGATGTTTCCATCAATGTGTCTGAAAATTGCCTCGATTTATGATTTCTATGCTCTGCTACTATAAAACTTCATGAAACTGTTACCACGTTGGAATATGAAATTTAGCATAAACTAGATTTGTATTCCTAGACCAGGGTCACTCATATTTGATTCCAGAACATGCTCTCTTATCCCTTTTAAATTGAGAGCTGTGTTTTTCTATAGACACTATGTAGGATTACAAGTCCCATGCACTGTGTTAGTCATAGCAGGCAAAACAAATCTGCCAGTCCTTTACAGCTCCTATGGATGGTCAGTCCTAGGGTCCCTCCCTCACTTACCCCCTGCTGTTGTTCAGTTGAAGAGGAAACAAAATGTTGAATCAGCAGCCAGGATAATCTGGGCTGATCTACAAAGTGACCTGCTGATTGGGGCCCTAAGATAATAAAACAGCCAGGTGGCAAAAGGCTAGGAAAACTTTGTAGATTCGCTTTATATCAGGCCCAGAGCTGTGTACTAACTTAAACATGTTTTCTGGGGCTGAGAGCATAGCTCAGGGGTAGAGCCCTTGCCTAGTATGTATGAAGCCCTGGCTTCTACCTTAAGAACTACAAAAAATGTTCCCTAGACTCCAGACCTCAGGAGTACATTTTCAAGGACTCTGACTCTTTTACCACGTACAAATCCATGCACTTCCAGTTTCTGCAATACTAACCTGAATCTAGAAGCATCAGGCTTTATTTTCATATGGAAAAGACATCATTAACCAAACGTTCATTAGATTTCAAAGCTTCCGTCTCTGCAATTCCAACCAGATCAGAGATTAGGTTTTGATCATTGTATTTTATTTGAGGGGCAACCAGAGAATCACAAATAATAGTGACTTCTGTCCCCTCACAGATTGCATCTCCTGTCCCCTCATTCTGTTTTCAAAGATAAATAGTTCTTGCTTCCTGTGTAACATTCTCTTGGGTAAAGTGGGACCTCCCAACCTTAACAGCAAGCATTCCCACCATGCAAATACTAAAGCCACAACCTAGCTATCGAAGACCCACAATAATCAAGGTTACAGTTCAATAATCAAGATACATTTCCTCAGGTGATTAATAGATATCTTGCCAGAGAAACTGCTCCCAAGTGCTTTATAAAAGAAGATAGATCAAGATGTGCACAGGGGACACAGCAGGGCACCGATCCCTGTGCAAGCTGACATCTCTGAGAAGCCGATGCCCAGGTAGCTTCTAGCCCCCAGATCCTAGCACCATTCAGGCCGGCATCTTTCTCTCAGACCCCCTTTCCAACGTCCCTAAGAACTTGACTTTAGGAATTCCTCCCACGCTCTCAGTCGCCTCCTGCACTGGTGTGTGCCTCTGTACTCGGAGGCTGGGACGAGTTGGGTAGAGGGAGACAAACTTGGGAAATAAACATTTTTTGGGGAAACCTCCAAATTGTATCAGAATCAGCGGGGCTCATGAGCCAGCCACAATAGGTTCACTTTCATGTGGATGCTGAAGCAGGCAAGACTTCCAAGTAAAAAGTCTGAATGTGAATTTAGCTAGTTTTGGATAAAGACGCCTTTCAGCGTCAATACACACCCTGAATGCAGCCGCGGTGGAGTTACAACTTAATGAGATGAGGGGAAGTGCACAGGGTCAGGCCTCATCTCCCAGCTTCTGTCATGCTAATCAGCTGGGCAGCCGGCAGCTGAAAAACTGCTGGAATTTTTATTTGCATTTCATTTGCTTGGAAGGAAATTGACCCAGATGGTCCACAAAGGCCCTAGAAGGCTGGCAAGCAGTGTATCGCTGCACACTTCTCAGAGGGCCTGCCCTTGTCTGCCCATCCCTCTTTGAGCGGAGGGCATAAAAGATTAAAACAGCGGAAGGGAATTGATTTCATGATTTTTAGATAATTTCCCCAAGATTTCAGAAAGGACCTCCAAAAAACCTAATTTAATCAGCCAGGAGCTGAACAGTAATTACAGGGAAGAAAAGCTGTGATAATGAAAGAGGTGGTGAGGATTTTCGCTGTTGCTGGTGGGAACCTTTCTTAATTAGGATAAGTCTAAAAACTAAATGATGTTAATGGCATCAAGCGCCGGCGGCGAGAGCCCATTGCTGGCGCCGCAGTCAGCAGATGATGGATTGCCCACGCCGCCACTCTCCAAGGGGAGCTCTGACAATTGGCCACAGAGGTACCCTGCCCGGCATTTCCATGGGTATCTGCTTGCTTCTTGGAAGTTGGGATCTTTGGGAAAGCCTGGATTTTGTTTGTGGGGACTGGAGGGCTCACTCCCATCCAGGTGAGACTTCCACCTCAGCATGACACTTGATATAACAGAATTTGAAAGTAACCCAGGGTCAGGGCTGTGGCAGCCACTGACTGTGTGACTTTGGGTGGAGCGTGGCCTTCCCTTCTGCATCCTCTGTGTCTTCGCATGTGAGATGGAGATGATAGCGTCCTTATGATACGGTCTTATGATACGGTCTTTGTGTACGGAAATGAGGTAAAGCGCAGAACATGCTTAGCACAGGGCAGGGAAACTGAAGGAAATCAAAGAAGGAGCAGCAATGATTATAACCAATGGTCAGCTTTCTTTTTTGGTTTTCAAGTAAAACTATTTTCTGGGTCAACGAAAAAGTTCAAGTTCATGTACAAAGAAGTGTTGCCTTTCTCATCTGGTAGTGTTTATAATAACGTGGGGCATCGTCAACTTCTGGTTAGAATTAGCTGACTAAATGCATAGGACACCGAGTCGAGGATGAAGAGCAGCACCGCGCGGACTGGATGCTTGGAGGAGGAATGAGCCCCCGGTCCCGCTGGCTGGGCAGCAGCCAAATTCTCCTTGCCTTGGGTTGAACATGCTCCCTCTGATCCTCACTTTCTCCCAGCCTCCCACCCTCACCTCCTTCCTGTCACTTAGGGCTCTAGGGAGGTTCCTGTCCTAGTCATCCCTCAAGGTAAACCTGACTTGCTCACCACCTGCCCTGTCAGAGCTTTTCACTTTCAGCTTCTCCCTCCCACCTCCTCCCAAAAGGGCAAGAAAGAACATTTAACTCCAGCTCCAAAGAACTCCATTATGATTTATGTCCCGATCTTTATCTTACATGCAGATAAACGCCAGGGTTCTCTCTAAAGGGGTGATGCAAAAATGTATTCCACACGAATCTAACAAGAATGTCTTCTAACTAGAATGTCTAGAAATTGGCTCCCAGAAGAAATAGTTTCTTATTTCCTTTATCTAATGCAAAATATGGGAGGTTGCTATAAAGATCCAGGAGTGGGCCATGGATCCTAGGGACAAGGATACACCCTTACTTGGAGATGAACTGGGACCTGAACTTGAGCTTGAGGCCGCTCTGCTCACCCCTTCATTATTTTTTACTAACATCCTTGGCATACAAAACAGTACACAAGACCTCCAGTGGCTGCCACAGTGCTAGGTTACAAGTCCAGGCACCCAAGAAGAGCACACATTCCTTGATTCTAGTTCTTTAAAAAATGTTTTAAGACTTTCAGTCTTAAGATTTGATTTATGCATACATGTGTGTGTATGTGTTTACACATGTGCAGCTTGCACGGTGCACATGTGAAGAGCAGAAGAAAACTTTTGAGAGTCTCTCCTACCATGTGAATTCCAGGAATTGAACCGAGGTTCTTAGGCTTGGAAGCAAGCACCTTTAACCACTCATCCATCTGACTGGCTCCCCTTGACTTTAATTCTGATTTCAGAGGAAGGGACCGAGTAGTTCAGCTTGGGGCAAATGTTCACCAGATCACAACTCATACGGGGCATATGAGTGAGGATCAAAGTCCATAAGTTCATCTTTGTCAAACACCCCTTAGTACATGATGAGCTTATAAGGTTAAGAGGAAAGAAGACCTTGAAACTCTGTCACTTTCTTGTTCCTCAGAATGGGGCAGGGACAGATTTCAGGGGCTCCAGAGACCCTTTGCACAGCCACTGGGGAATGTCAATAGAGAAAAGAAAAACAAAGGAAAAGACCCCAAATCATTCTTCATGGCTTTCTGAAGATATGCACTCCACAAGTAACCCAGCTTTCTAGACCAGCTGGGCAGATGAAGTTGCCACTGAGGACCTTGAGGGATCTTTGCCTGCCCTACAATGATTATTTCCTGCCTGGAAGGCTGCAGGGAGACAGAGGGTGAGGATGTTGGGTGCTGATAGAAGGGATGGAGAGTTCTCTTTTTCTAGAGAAAGGGAGCCTGATCAGTGATAAAACTAGTCCTTCTTGGGGCTATCAGAGGTCCCCAAGAAGAGACCATGCAGGACAGGAAGTGCATCATCTCCCCAGGTTTATTTGCTGAAGACTTAACCTCAAGGTGCTGCTATCAGAAGGTGGACCTTTGAGAAGCCATTAACTCATGAGAGTGGAGCTAATGCTCATGAATGGGGCTGATTAAACGGGATTCCAGAAATCCCTCCTGCCTTACTGTGCTGTGAGATTTAAAGGAGGAAGCTAGATCACAGTCTAAAAGAGGGTCTTCATGCCCTCCAGGCACTCTTGATCTTGGACTTCCAGCTTCTAGAACACTGAAACATTTAGTTGTTGCATTTGTTTGGTGTCTATTACTGTGATAAAATACCGACCACAACCAACTTGGTGAAGAAAAGGTTTATTTCAGCTTACACTTTCAGGTCACAGTTCATCACTGAGGGAAGCCAGGGCAGAAACTCAAGAGAGGAACCTGGAAGCAGAAGCTGGAGCAGAGACTATAGAGGGGTGTCTAGCCTGTGCTCTGCCTGCTTTCTTACACAACCCAGGACCACTTGCCCAGGGGTGGCACAATCCACAGTGGGCTAGGCCCACTCCCTTCATTCAACAATCAAGAAAATGCTACACAGACATGTCAATCAGATAGAGGAAATTCTCCAGTTGAGGTTCCAACCATGACAGTTGTTCATAAACCACTTGGTGCATAGTACATTGTTACAGCAATTGTAATGGACTAAGCTTGTTCCAGCAAGTGCAGTGTGTCAAAGAGCCACAGTGGGGACAGACTTTGCACTGGAGGCTGATTTCTCAAGACAGTAGCTCAGAAACAGGGGATAAGCCGGAAGGATAGGCACTGCAGGGTGGGTTCTCAGAGAGCTACTCTACCTCTTACCAGGCACAGAGAGACTGGAGATGCTATTTAATAACCCAAAACAGGGCAGTCCTTGCCTTCCCCCAACAGAGAATTATGTGACTTATAATGTTGACAGAGCTGAGGTTGAGGCACTTAGGTCTCAGGACAATCTTTCTGGCTCTTGCAAAATGGTTGCAAAACCTTACTGGCATTGATTATAGAGGTGACTAGGTGGTGGCATTGGCAAAGGATGTTGACAATGGGATTAGCATTCCTGAAAGTTTGGCCAGAGCGCTGCATTGACTCCTAAAGGCAAAGGATTGTGTCCTACAACGACACTATCAAGCACACAGATTTTATAGGCAGTGGATTCCATTCTCATTAACCAATCGTTGGGCCATCAGTTTTTCCTTCTATAAAATGGGAGTGACAGTCTTTCTAGATCCCAGAACTGCTGCAATAAGGAATAGATATAATGTCCGTGAAGTGTTTGGCGCAGGAAACCACTACCTCCATCAGAACACGAAGGGGGCAGAAGAAGGAGGGGGACAGAGCAAGAACCAAGACTGTGAGTGCAGGGGACAGAGCTGACCAGGACACAAGAGGACAGGCACTCCTCTCTTTGCTGGTCTGGAACTCAACCATGGCCCAAAAGGAGCGGAGGGCTGCAGCCACGTTGGCACAGGCTGGCAGGGAAAGCATCTGCTTGAGGCAGAGAATCACTTAGGTATCAGCCCAGGCGTGAGAAGGGCCTGCTGGAAGCCCTTTACAAACTTCCAAGCCTCTCTTCTCCAAAGGAAATTGGATATGCCTTTGGGGAGTTACCTTGGGAGTGGGCCCACACAGTGAGCCACTGAGATTGTTCTATGGTTTGATGTTTGAGTGTGTCCCGCAAAGGTTACTGTGCTGGAAACCTGGTTCTCCCTGTGTCAGTGTTGAGGTAGGGGAGGCTTTGAGAGGTAGGTCCTAGTGGAAGATGGTTTGGTCACTGAGGGGCATGATCTCAAAAGGAATTAATATGGTTCTCATTGGACTCTCGTTAGTTTCCATGAGAGCAAATTGCTAGAAAGAGAACAAGTCTGACCCCTGAGTCTCTCTGGCTTCCTGTCTTACCACATGATCTCTTCTGCACACATTCCCATCATCCTGTCCACCATTTGGTCCTCACCAGAACCCAAACTTCACAACAGACTGGATGTTTAACCTTCAGATATGTGAGTCAAACAAATCTCTTTTGTTTGTAAGTTGTTCAGTCTCAAGTGTTTTGTTTTGGCAACAGAACATAGACTAAGATATTTTGACAACAAAAGTTAAAACACATCATAGCCTGTGAGAACTATAAGGGGTGGAATGTAGGGGATTGCCATATTCTTCCTGAATGACAGGCTGCAGGTGACAAGTATGAAGGAATTACTTTCAGAATCATTGAATTTAATATCAGTCACAAAGGCCAGTATGAATAACCATTGCTTCAGGCAATGAACTGTGGAAATGCCCCAGAGAAAATGCTAGAAAATTTAAAATTTCATCTATCAGGATCTTGACATACCAAGTTTCTTTCTTTCTTTCTTTTCTTTCATTTAAAAATATTTGTGTATACATATATTCACCTGCCATAGCAAAGGTGTGGCGGTCAGAGGAAAACTTGTGGGAGTTGGCTTATAATGCACATCATATTGGTAAACTGTCCTGTGCTGTCTGAGCTCAGTGAAAAGCTGGCCGTGGACGTGGACTTGCCCCTCACCATTTTAGACCAAAGCATGCTTGTCTCAAAGTGTCTCCAAGACCCCTTGCTGGGGCTGTGCTGCCCACCCCCAATTCTGTAATAGAGAAGAACAAGAACAGCAAAACAGAACGAGAGAACAACTAGGAGGTAAACTGTTTCCAAAAGGTGACTGTTGCTGATTTCATGATATAAACATGCCTGTGATGGAGAAGAGAAGCCAGAAGTCCAGCCATAGGAAGCTCAGGAAAGGAGATAAAGCTCATTCGGGAGCTCCAGCTGACTTCCTCAACTTCCCCTGTCAGTTTCTGCTGGTTGTTGTGAGCACCCATTTGATGACATTATCTCTGTTGGTTGCTGCTTTGTTTTTCCTTAGAAGCTCACCCAAGGGGACATTGCAACACCCAGGAATACGGATTGGGAACTCCAGGTAGCCGCTTCAGTGGGGTTTCCTCGGTTCGTTTCTGCTCGATGTTTTGAGTCTCTGATTTGATGTTTTGCTATCTATCTGTCTCTTGCTATTTATTCTTTTGATTTGGTTTGCTATGTACTGATAAACTCATTCAACATGAAAAGAAGAGCTATTGTAGATTATTCTCTGGACCACGTCGAACACTGTTCTCTACTTCTACCGTGTGGGTTGCAGGGATCAAACTCACATTGTCAGTCTTGACAGCAAGTACCTTTACCTGCTGAGCCATCTTACCAGCACCCCCTTTTCTTTTCATTATTTTTTTTTCATTTTATTTATTCTTGTTGTATGTCTGTGGCTGTCTGTGTACCTATACATGCCACAGTGCATGTGCAGAGGTCAGAGGGCAACTTTCAGGAGTTGATTCTCTCCTTCCTGGGGGTTCTGAGGACTGAATTCAGGTCCTCAGGCTTGTGTAGCAAGCACTTTTACCATCTCACCAGCCCCATATATCAAGTGTCTAAAGAAAATGGGACTGTTGTTCAAATAATAAGACAGAACCTACTCAGACAGGCTGAAAACTTTTGTTGGAGGCTAAGCTTGTCTTCTGCATCTCTGGCAGAGGCCTTTGGAATGAGGTGAAAGGGCTGAAATTGGCAGAGGTCTCTGGCTCTTGGTGGAAGCCACAAGAGATAAAAAGGGAAAGCTTGGGGTTGGGGAGATAGCTCAGGGAGTAAATGCTTGCTGTGTAAGAATAAGGGTCTGAGCTCAGATCCCCAGGGGTCGTGGGCATAATAGTACACACTTGTGCTGGGATGTGGACATAGGAAGATCCTGTGGGCTCACTAGCCAGCTAGTCTAACCAAGATGAGTTCCAGGTTCAGTCAAACCATCTCAATAAGGTGGAACCAGGTGTGGTGGCACACACATTTAAGCACTTCAGAGGCAGAGGTGGGTTCAAGGCCATCCTGGTCTACATAGTGAGCCAGAATTACACATGAGATTCTGTCTCTAAAACATCAATCAATCAAAAATATGGTGAAGAGCAATATAGGAAGATACCCAACACTGGTCCCCAGATTCCACACATACATGTATGGGTACACACATATGTACACACATGCATAACACACACACAGGAC
The DNA here is from genome assembly GCA_035773235.1 of Eospalax fontanierii. Classification (NCBI taxonomy): domain Eukaryota; kingdom Metazoa; phylum Chordata; class Mammalia; order Rodentia; family Spalacidae; genus Eospalax; species Eospalax fontanierii. Next base: position 29,889,332 of record CM069531.1, on the reverse strand, counting down.
AATGAAAAAGATATAAATCTCTCTGCCAGAGGTGCAAACCGGCATCCCACGAGGAGGATTTGAACTGTAGCTAAGGCACTCTTGTTCATCAGTGAACATTACAAGGTCGCAGTCATATGTGACTTCAAAGTTTCCAACGATAGGAAACTCCAAGAAGGTGTCTGGCAATGTGGAGAGAAGCAAAGACACTGATGTTATTATGTGACAAAAATGCAAAGATCAGCAAAAAGCCATGGCATGTGTGTCAGGGTGGAGGAGCTGCGGAGGTCAGTGGAAGAAGAAACACTTAAGGAAAAAGTGGAGCAAGTAACACAGGGACCATATTTTTTAATTTAATTTTTGTGCATTTCATACAATACATCTTAACGTATTTAGACCCCATTCCTCTATCTGCCCATACCTACCCCACTAGAGTTCATGTATTCTGTCATATATGTTAAGGCCTATTGAGTCAAGTTTGTGGCCCCAGATGTCCCTTGGTGTAAGTTTACCCACTGGAGCCTGTCTATCTAGCATCACTCCCCTAAAGACCATCTCTCCCTCACCTGGCAGTGATCAGCTACTCTTAGTTCCTTGGCTGCTGCTGGGACTTCTTGCCCACTCCCCCAGTTTTATGCTGGGTTTTTGTCTGGCTTGAGTTTGCATGGGACTTGTGCTGTCACCATTGGTGTAAGTTCATATGAGCAAATTCCCAGAAGCCTGAAAAATTATAGTCATCCTTATGGTCATCCTCCACCTTGGCTCTTACAGTATTTCCACTCTCTCTTCTGCAATTGTCCCTGGGTCCTGGGAGTGGGTGAGGTTTCATATAGGAGTCCTATCCAAGGACACACACTCTATACTTGCTTATTCTCTATATTTTGGACAGTTGTGGCCTTCTGTGTTAACCACCCTCTGTGATCACATGCATGCAATGCCCATAGAGGCCAGAAGAGGGTATCAGATCCTCTGGAACTGGAGTTACAGATAGTTCTTAGATGCCTTGTAGGTGCTGGGAACCAAACCTGGGTCCTCCAGAAGAGTGCCAGTTCTCTTAACCAATGAGCCATCTCTCCAACTGTGTATAAGGAACAATTTTGAGGAAAGCACACATAAGAGATAAAAAAGACATATTTATTTATTTATTTATTTATTTATTTATTATTTCCCAACAAAGTCTCATTATATAGCCCTGTCTGGCCTGGAACTCACTATGTAGACCAAACTGGCCTTGAACTCACAAGAAATTTCCCTAATTCTGCTTCCTGAGTGCTGGGATTAAAGGCATACACCACCACATCTGGCGAAGATCTCTTGAATTCTTGCTGTCAATAAAACTAGTTCTGGAGGAAGAGGAGAAAAACAGAAAGCATGTTTCTAGAAGCCTGCAGAAAATGTGAAGCTGCTGAATTAGTGACTATACCTCTATAACTGTCAGTGGTGGCAAATGCCACCACACTAAGGTAATACCTTAGTCTTAAAAGACTCAGAGAGGCCAAGTTCCATTCCCAAGCCCTGTGTCCCACAGTCAGAGCTGCGAGGCCCAGGAAGACATGCCAATAGTCCACTCTTCCTTAGAAAACTGGGCTTGGACTCAGCGGTGGCAGGTCTAATTTTGGAAAACCAACAATTGGCATAAAGAAAGAGAAAACAACAGTTTTCTACACAAATCATCTTTGTCCTCACTCCTGCCCTCGTAAGGAGAATCCGATTTCTCTTTTCAGACAGATGCAGAGGTTGATGCAGAAGGATGAACATGTTTTGTAGACACAGAGATGAGAAGTAGGTCATTCAAATGGAATCAAGTCTGGTCACCACAGGGTTACCAGTTGTTCTGCCTCACAGTGCAAAGACCTGGAAGGTCCAGTCTGCTGGAGCAGGGATGTCACATGGGCCTGCAGTTTGCAGGGGGAATTATGGTGCCCACAGAATTTCTTGAGAGTGATATCAGCGGTGGATGATGTGACACAGATGCTGAGGTATGTCCTATCCTGACAGAAATGATGAAAGTGGGCCTCACAAGGACTGACTAACCGCTTCCAAATCCTGTCTTTTTCTCGTTGTTAGAATGCTAGGGAGTTAGCTCACTGGGTTGCTCATTTCACTGGCATAGGGAATGGAGAGAGGTGGGAGAGAGGTGGGGTGGGACAAACTCCAGCCTCCTCCCCTCTTCACTGTCTCTAACAACCTTTAGTTACAGGATCCTTAGTGGCTGAAACAATGTTTCAAAGAGAAAGCAATGGCTATGGCCACAAATTTTCTTTCCACAGGTAGAAGGTGATATTTGCTGATGGTATCATCAGTCAGTATCCTTCTACTTCTCTAATTATGGTATTAGAGAAAGAGTTCAGAAAGATGCAAATGTGTGCAGATTTCCATTCATATGGACTAAAGCTGAGCAGAAAATAGTGCTACAGGAGCTTTACATCCTAAATTACTTATATGAACACTGACTGGCTTGATCCTGTGCAGGTAACCACACCTGCGAGTTCATGAGGGCAATGACCATGTCGTGTCCAGAAGACATCATTTCGCAGCACTCCTCCCATCTTCTGGCTTTTATGTTCTTTCTACTCCCTCTTCTGCCATGTTCCTTGAGCCTTTGGTAGTGAGGGTATATGTGTACGTGTGTGTATGTGTGTGTGTGTGTGTGTGTGTTATGTCCATATGTCCAATGTAGGGCTGAACACTCAACACTCACTTCCTCTCAGCACTATGACTGGTTATGAGTCTCTGCACCAACCATTGCCTATTAGAAAAACGCTTCTCTGTCCAAGGTTGAGAGCAGTACGAATCTGTAGATCTACACATTTAGAAATCAGTTTGACATCACGAACATTTGGCAAACATATGCTCTGCTATTCCTTCCTCCCTTAACCAACCAAATGAACAAATCCAGTGAACCAACTCTTTGCATTCTAATGAGGAAAAGGCAGAACTTGGAAGAGGATGAGTTCCTCCTAAGTTCCCCCTTGGGCCTCTGACCTCCCTAGCCATGGATTTTTGGCTAGGTTTACAGTGTCAGGCATGAATTCTCTCTTGTGAAGTAGGCCTCAAATCCAAGCCAAGAGCAGTTGATTGTCTCCATAACAGTCATGTGCCACTATTGTACCAGTGGGCACATCTTGTTTGGTAGGTCATTGCAGGATACAGCATTTGGGAAGACCATTGATAGCTTTTTGCCCCAGCAGCTTTCTAGCACTATGAAAGCTATCATCAGAGCAGAAATTTCCCAGTCAATTCCAAATTGACTTCTCTATGTGCTGCAACCAAAGTGTTTGGTCTTTTCTGTAATAGAGTCCTACCATCTAGTTATGATGGGCATCCATGAATGGCAATAACCATTGTTTGGAGAGGGGGGCTCTGTGGCCTCCCTGACCAATAACTCATAGGGAAGTAGCCCATGCCTGGCACTGAGATTTTCATTTAATAACCCATGTCTTCTGGGAAAGCATTGTCCACCAATGCAGGGTACCAGTTTTCAAACTCCTTTTTAAAAATCATGTATTTTAATTAATTTACAAAGTAATTGGTTTCTGTAAGATGTTTTCATACATCCTTAATTTAATCTATCCCCTGCCCTGTCCTCTCCCTCACTGCTCTGCTCTAATCCCTTTAACCTCTTAACTTTCATATCATATGTGCTCTATTCCCTCCCCCTGAATATCTTTCCTACCCCACAAAACACTTCTAGCTTCTTGATCTCTATAGACACTCCAAATTAATCACACAAATCTAAAAACTCAAAGCTAGAATTTACATGTGAGAGAGAACGTGTCTTTCTGAGCCTAGATTACCTCACTCAGAATGATTATTTCCAATTCTATCCTTTTCCCTTTAGAATTTTTTTATAATTTCATAATTTTTCTTTACAACTGAATCAAACTCCATTGTGTTCCACATTTTCCTTGTCCATTCATTGGTTGATGAACTTCTAGGCTGGTTGCATTTCTTAGATATTGAGAATAGAGAAACAATGAACATGAATGTGCAAGTGTCTCTGTAGCGGGTATGGAGTCCTTTGGGTACATCTCCAGGAGTAGTATAGCTGGGTCATATGATAGATCTCGTTTTCGTTTTTTAAGGAACTTCCACACTGATTACCATAGCGGTTAATATAACTTATATTCCTGCCAACAGAGGATAAGCTTTCCTCTCTCCTGGAATCCTCACCAGTATTTGTTGTCATTTGTTTTCCTAATGATGCTGGGCTGGAGTGAGATGGAGCCTCCAAGTAGTTTTAATTTGCATTTCTCTGATGGCTAATAATGTAGAACACTTTTTAAAATGTTTACTTGTCATTTGTATTTCTTGCTTTGACTCTGTTCTGTTCCATAGCCCATTTTTAATAATTTACTTATTATTTTTATTTTATGTGTATGAATGTATTGCCTGTATGTATGTAGGGGCATCTGTGTCGTGCAATGCCCATGGAGGCCAGAAGAGATGGTCAGTTCCCCTGGAACTGGAGTTACAAATAGTTGTTAGCCACTATGTGGGTGCCAGGAACTGAACCCAAGTCCTCTGCAAGAGCAGCCAGAGCACTTAACTGCCAAGCCATCTCTCCAGCCCCCACTACCCCATTTTTATTGGGTTGTTTGTTTTCTTAAAGTTTATTTTTTATAATTATTTATTTAGCTTTGTGTGTGTGTGTGTGTGTGTTTGTGTGTATATGAGTAAGCCTGTGACACGGTACATATGTAGAGGTGAGAAAACAACTTGTGAGACTCAATCAGTTCTCTCCTTCCACTCTGTGGGTCCCAGGGATGGAATTCAGATGATCAGGTTTGGTGGATATTCCTTTACCTACTGAGTTATCTCATAGGCCCCCAGTTGTTTGTTTTCTTGTGTTTAGTTTCTTGAGTTCTTTGAATACTCTATATTCTAGTCATCTGTTGGATGTATAGCTGACAAAATTTCCTCCTATTCTTCAGTATATTGACAATGCTCTTTCCTGAATAGAAGCTTTTTAATTTCATGAGATCTCACTTGTCAATTATTGACCTTAGTTTCTGAGTGATTGGGGTCCTAGTCAGAAAGTTCTTACCTGTACCTATATCTTGAAGTGTATGCTGTACTTTTTCTCTAGCAGTTTCAGGATTTCAGGTCTTATGTTGAGGTCCTTAATGAATCTGGACTTACTGTTTCTTGACTATCTAGTTTTCTCAGCACGATTTATAGAAGACACTATCTTTTCTCCATTGTCGTCTTTGACATATTTGTGAAAAAAATGAGGTGGCTGTAATTGTGTGGCCTTGTATTCAGTCATCTATTCTAGTCCATCTCTCTATGAGTCCGTGTTTTGTGTCCGATCCATGCCACTTTCATTACTACAACACTGTAATATAACTTAAAATCAGGCATGGTCACAGCTCTAGCAGTATTCTTTTTGTTCAGGATTTCTTTGACTATATGGAGTCTTTGGTGCTTCCACATGAATTTTAAGGTCTTTTTCCATTTGTGTAAAGAATGTCACTAGAATTTTGATGGAGACTGCATTGAATCTGTGGATTGCTTTGCTAGAATAGCCATTTTCTTGTTTTGTTTTTTATACATACATATATATATATATATATATATTTATATTTATATGTGTATCTCTGCGAGTGTGTTGAGCATATATGTATGACACAATATGTGCATGGAGTCAGAGGGTAGCTTGTAAAAGTTGGTTCATCCTGTGAGTTCCAGGGATCAAACTCAACCACCATCTGCTGAACCATTTTGCTAGTCCAATTTTCACAATATTGATTCTTCCAATCTGTGATCATGGGAGGCTTTCCATCTTCTAGTGTCTTATGTATATTTCATGTTTTTGTTTGTTTTCTTGTTTTAGGCTTGTTATAAATGGGGTTGTTTCCCTGATTTCTTTCTCAGTATGTTTGTCATTAGTATCTATGAAGGCTACTGACTTTTGTATCCTGTCACATTGCTGAAAGTGTTTATCAGTTCTGAGAGTTTCTTGGAGAGTCCTTAGGGTTTCTTATGTGCAAATCATATCATCTGAAAATAGTATTATGCTGACTTCTTTTCTTATTTATATCTCTTATTTGCTTCTCCTGTCTTATTGCTCTAGCTAAGACTTCAAGTACTATATTGAATAAGAACAGAGAAAATCAATACTTCAGCATTGTTCCTGAATTTAGTGGAAATGCTTTGAGTTCTTCTTCATTTAATATAAGCTGGCTATAGGTTTTCTGTACATAGCATGAAATATATATATATATATATATATATATGTGTGTGTGTGTGTGTGTGTGTGTGTGTGTGTGTGTGTGTATATATATTCTGAGTTTCCTCACAACCTTAAATAATAAGAGATGTTTGATTTTATCAAATGATTTTTCTGCATCTCTCAAGTTGACTATGTGATTTCCTTCCTAGAGTCTATTTATATAATTTATAACATTTATTCATTTACATATATTGAACCATCCCGGCATCTCTGGAATAAACTCAACTTGATTATGGTAAATTATCTTTTTCTTGATGTGGCCTTAAATTCAGTTTTCAAATATTTTGTGGAGAAATTTTGTGTCTGTGCTCATCAGGGAGATTGGTCTGTAATTCCTTTTATTTATTAATTTATTTTCACAACTTTATCTTCTTTATAGTATCAGTGTAATAGAGCTTCACACACACACAAAAGTTTTGTGGGGCTGGAGTGATGGCTCAGTGGTTCAAAGCACTGGCTGCTCTTGCAAAGGACCTGGGTTCAGTTCCCAACACCTAACAGCTAACAGCTAACAGCTGTCTGTAACTCCAGTTCCAGGGGCTCTGGTGCCCTCTTCTGACCTCCACAGGCACTGCATGACATGGGTGCTTTTACATGCATGCAGACAATACAGTCACACAATAAAATAAAAAATAATAAAAATAAAATATTTTTTAAGTTTTGTAATGTTCTTTCCTACTTTGTGGAATAGTTTAAGAAGCATTGGTGTGGTGTTAGTTTTCTCTAAAGGCAATACAGTCACACAATAAAATAAAAAATAATAAAAATAAAATATTTTTTAAGTTTTGTAATGTTCTTTCCTACTTTGTGGAATAGTTTAAGAAGCATTGGTGTGGTGTTAGTTTTCTCTAAAGGTCTGGTAAAATTCACCAGTGACTCCATCTGGATCTGGATTTTTGTTGTTGTCAAGGCATTTTTAATTATTGCTTCAATTAACAGTATATATTTGTGTAAATTACTTACCTCATCTTAGTTTAATTTTAGTAAGTCAAATGTATCTAGGAATTTATCCATTTCTTTTCAATTTTCCAAATTAGTAAAATATATGTTTTTAACGTAAGACCTCATAAATCTCTAAATTTCACTGGTATCTGTTGTGATGCCTCCCCTTTCAGCTCTTCTTTTATTAATTTGGGTATTCTTTCTGTTTCTTTTTGTTAGGTTGGCTGAAAGTTTGTCAGTGTTTATCTTTTCAAAGAATCAATTCTTGGTTTCATTGATTTTTTTTTCTTTGTTTGTTTGGTTTTATTTTTGACACAAGGTCTTAATATGCAGCACTGACTGGCTTGGAACTCCTTATTCAGACCAGGCTGACCTTGAATTCACAGAGATTTACCTGCTTCAGTCTTTCTAGGATTGATTCCATGAACCCACCCCAGCCCCCAACTGTCCCCCGACCCCCGCATTTCAGATAAGTTTTTTCTTCAGTATTTCTGTCTCTTTATTGATCTCATCCATATCTTGCAGTATCTTCCTTATTTTATTCTGTTGTTTTTATTCCTTTGTTTTGTTTTGTTTTGGCTCAGGGTCTCCCTGTAGCCCCAGCTGGCTTGGCACTTGATGTATAGACCAGACTGGCCTCTTTCTCACAGAAATCCAGCTACCCAGCGTGTTTGTGTTCTTGACCAGGAACTTATTTCCTTCTTTGATTTCTTTGAACATACTTATAATCACTGTTTTTAGTTCTGAGACTGGGATTTCCTCTGACTCGCCACTAGATGCCATTACTGTAGGCTCATTTTTGGAGGCATTATATTGCCTTGATTTTGTGCTTCTTATGTTACTACACTGGAATTTATGCATCTGGGGTTATTTATTTGCTTGGGTTCTTTTTAAAAATCAGCTATATTCTTTTAGTTCAAGTGTTTGTAATATTCAAGTGGAACTTGATTGTTGTAGAGATGAAGCATATGGTTCACAAAATAGCTCCTCAGTCCAGAAGCTCAGGGTTTCTGGTGTGGACTCTATATTATTCCCTGAGTAGAATATTAACTACAGGAATGCCCACAGCTGCTAGATGTTACCACTGTGTGAATTTCATACTAGTCAATTGTTAACAGTGGCCCTTTGACTTCAGTAACTGTTGGAGGACAACCAACCAAGGATAAAACACTTAGGTTTTAGTTACTTGGGTTCTAGTTGCTAAGGTTAGGAATGGAAAGAAGGGTCAACGAGGATATGGATAAGCATCAAATTCACCTAAGAAAAACAGTATTGAGGAGGGAATAGTTAGCTGGGGCGCGGGGAGCTGGGATACTTTGGGGAGATCACAAACTTTAAAGATGGTTAAAGCTATAAAAGATTGTAATTAAGAAGTAAAAAGAGAGAGAGCTGGAAAGATTGCTTAGTGGTTAAGAGCACTTGCTGCTCTTGCAGAGGACCCAGGTTTGATTCCCAGCACCCTCATGGTGGCTCACAACCACCTGAAATTCCAGTGACAGGAGATCCAGTGCCCTTCTGTGGTCTCCATGGGCACCAGGAATTCACATGCAGACACACACACTATATGTATATCAAATTACAAGGTAAAAAGAGGATGGGTAAGAATGAGAGAAAGCAGAAAGGATGTAGGAATAAGAGAGAAAGCACGTGATATGGGCGTAAGGAATAGTGAAGAGTGCCTTACTGTAGACTCGGGGGAGAAACACACAACAATCCCAAACCTAACAGCAATGTACAAGCAAAAGTGAAACCACTTTAAGCCTTATTTGTAAGTGTGGAATTAAATAATAGACAATGATACATTGAAAGATACTTATGAGTAAGTTGCTGGCTCAGTTGGGCTAATTGAAAGGTGAAGTTCTCAGATTCCCTGGCTCTGGCAGGCTCTACATGGTACTTTGTGCTGGAGGAGGGAGTACAAACCACTGGTCTCTTTAGCCTCCATGTTCTGTGCAGTTCTGGTATGTGGGGAAGGGAAGCTTGCAAGTCCTTTCCTGCAGTTCTGTCGGATCTCTGCACTCCACGGTGGCCCCTTTTGGTCCTGAGGTCTAGCCTATGTGAGAGGCACAATTTCTGTTCTGTCCTGGGCAGCTTGCCAATTGGAGAGGGCTTACAGCTGGGCTCTGATTCTCTATTCTCCTGCCTGTTTTGCTGCAGAGATCTCCCTGGCTCAAAAAGTTTGCTTATAGACCTTGTCTCTTGCAAGATAACAGCTTACTGTGTATTATCCTCACTGTTTTCCTTCACTGAGATTCAGTGGAGAGGCTTCTAATCCACCTTCTTACCCAGAAGTCTTCCTATTGACTTTAAATAGGACTACAGAACTGTGGAAACTGCTTAGTGTTTCCCTGTTCAGATCCATCTGTCTATCCATCTATCATCTATATATCTCTATCATGTATCTTCCTTTCTTTCCTCTTCCTTTCTTTCCCCTTCCTTCCTTCCTTCCTTCCTTCCTTCCTTCCTTCCTTCCTTCTTTTCTTTCTTTCTTTCTTTCTTTCTTTCTTGTGTGTATGCATCCATGTATGTATGCACATGTGTGTACAGGTGCACTTGCATGTGTATATGTAGGCCAAAGGTTGACAATGGGTGCCTTTTTCCATCACTTTCCACTTTATTAAAAAGAAAATCTGTGTGTGTGTGTGTGTGTGTGCATGTGTGCACGTGCATGTGTGCATACTCATGTGTGTGAGCCCTGGTGTACATAGTCCATGTCCTTCATGTGGAGGTCAGTTGACACCTCAAGTGTTGGCCCTTACCTTCCATTTTGTTTGAGGCAAGGTATTTTGTGGTTCACCACAGGTTACACCAGGCTACTTGGCCTGTGAGTTTCTGGGAATTCTCCCGTCTCTGCCTTTCCTAAGAGTACTGGGATTATAAATGTGTCTGGCCTTTTCTTAAATTCTGGGAAATCTCAACTTATGTCCTCATGCTTGCAAGATGAACACTTTATCCACTTGTTAATCTTTTCGACCCCTCTATTTTTTTGAGACAGAATCTTTCCCTGAACCTGGAGTTTATGGTTTGGCTAGACTGGTTGGTCAATATAAGTCCCAGGAATCTGACTGTTTGCATTACTCCAGCACTAGGGTTTTAGATTCGCACTATTGCAATGGCTTTTTATGTAGGCACTGGGGAATCTGAACTCAGGGCCTCATGTTTGTCAGCAGGCACTTTACTGACTGAGCCTTTGCCCCAGCTCTTTTCCCCACAACTTTGCCAGCATGTGATGTCATTTGTTTTCTTGATGATAGCCAGGTTTATTGAGGTAAGAAGGAATAAATCCCAAAGCAGCTTTAATTTGTATTTAACTGATAGCTAAGGATGTTGATCAGCTTTCAAATTTCATTTATATTTCCTCCCTTGATAACTGTCCATTCAGTTCATTAGCCCATTTATTGGTTGTTTCCTTTCTCTCTCTCTCTCTTGATTCTTTTTTTTGCAGTTCTAGATGTTAATCTCCTGTCAGATGTAGAGTTGGCAAGGATTATCTAACACTGTCACTACTCTGTTGATTGTTTCTTTTGCTGTGCAGAAATTTTAATTTCATGTAATCCCGGTTGAGGTTATATCCTGTGCTATGGGAGTCCTTTTCAGAGAGTCCTTGTCTATTCTTAAATTTTGAAGTGTTTTCCTCTTGTAGAGTGGATTGATTCTCCGAGGGAAAAGGTGGACAAACACCCCTCCCAGAATGGTATCACCCAGGACCACCTTGAGCAGAAAGACGAGGAGCTGGGAAAGTCCTATGCCCCACCCACCCTGTCTATTGGCCTTGGATGTGAGAAGGGAAGGGGCTAAAGGTATTTAAACTGGGGGTGCCAGGAGGCCGGCCCTTTTTCTCCCCTCCCCGATGGGCTATTTGGATCTGTTCCCCAAGAAGTTGCAAGATCCCAGCCACGTGGATTTACTAATGTAACTTGCGGAGGGGAGGGGAGGCGCCCGTGTTCTGTAAGTAATCCCTTACCCATTGCTCTGTTAGTAAGCCCAAGTAAACTAGCTAGAATCTGTTTAACTGTGAGTGGAGAAATTTGTGTGTTTGTTGCGAGGCCTGGGGAGACTTTTTTGGGTTGCAAGTCAGGGGGAGAGAGTCAGGTTAAGTTGGTCTGCTCTCCCAAAGAGAAATTTTAATAACACCTCTAGTAATTTCAGCTCTTATATTAAAGCCTTTGATCCATTTTTTAACTACTTCTTGTGCAGAGTGAGAGATATGGATCTTTTTTCACTCTTTTAACTATGAACACTCATTTTCCATGCAGTAATGCATGTTTTTGACACTTTTGTTAGAGGTTATATGACTGTAGATGTGTGAGTTTATTCTACTCCATTGGTCTGGTTTTGTGTCAGTACCATTCTATTTTTGTTCCTATAATCTAAGTATAGATTGAGAACAAGTAGAGTAATACCTCCAGCACTGATCTATCTGCTTGAGGTTGCTTTGGATATCTGGGGTCTTTGATACTTCCATATGAATTTTAGGATTGATTTTTTTCACATAGTGCTAGAGACTCAAACTTAGGTCTTCATGCTTGCAGAGCAAGTGTTCTTACCACTGAGCAATCTCTCCAGCCTCTTGTTGGGTTTTTGAAGAACAGCTTGATAGATTCAATGTATTGTTCTTTTAGGATCCATTTTATTAATTTCTGTTTTGATATTTATTATTTATTGCCACCTACTACTTTTTGAAAAAGATTTTTTTTATATGTGTATATGTCTGTGTGTAGGTGTGCATATGTGAGTGCCATTACCCATGGGGGCCAGAAGAGGGTGCATGATCCCATAGAGCTGTAGTTACGTATAGGAGGTGATGGTAAGCCATCCAATGTGGTGCTGGCAGCCAAACTGTGGTCCCCTGCAAGAGTAGCAAGTGCTCTTAACCCATGAGCTCTCCAACCTTTGCCTACTGCTTTTGGGATTGGCTTGTTCTTATTTTACTGAGATTATGAGGTGTATGATTAGGTTATTTATTTGAGGTCTCTTTGATATTTTAAAATATTTCTTTTATTTATTTTTTATTTGTGTGTGTGTGTGTGCATGCACGTGCCCATGTACCTGTCACAGTGCACATTTGGAGGTCAAAGGACAACTTGCAAGTTGATTTTCTCCTTTTACCATGTGAGTCCTGGGGATTGAACTCAGGTCATCAGGCTTGACAGCAAGCGTTCTTAGTTGCTCAGCCATCTTGCTGGCCCTCACTCTGATTTTTTAATGTAAGCAGTCAGAGCTATAAACTTTTCTTTTAAAACTGTTTTAGCTCTATCTCAAAAGGAATAAGTTATGCTTTTATTTTTATTTGACTCAAGGAATTTTTAATTTTCTCTCTGATTTTCCAGACTCACTGTTTTTGTTCAAGAGTGTTTGTTCCAGTTACAAGCATTTGTGTAGTTCCCATGATTTCTCTTGTTATTTATTTCATTCCATCACAATCTGAGAAGATACAATAAATTATTTAAATTCTTTTAAAAATATATTTTATTTACTGTTTTCATTCATTTTTAATGTGTATGAGTGTATGGCCTGAATGTATGTAAGTGCATCCATGTTGTGCAATGCCCAGGCAGGTCAGAAGGCATTGGGTTTCCCTGGAACTGGAGTTAACTTGTGGGTGCTGGGTTGAACCCAGGTCCTCTAAAAGAGCAGCCTACTTTTAACCACTGAGCCATCTCTCCAGCCCTATTTCAATTTTCTTATATTCATTAAGACTGCTTTTGTGGCCCATGTTAGAACCTTTTTAGAGAAGTTTCTATCAGCTGTTAAGAAGAATATGTACATTTCTACATTAGGTAGAATATTTTATAAGTATTTTTTCAGTTCATTTGATCTATGATTTAGTTTGTCTGGTTTCTTTGTTGGTTTAGTTTGGATGACCTCTCTAAAGAAGAGAATAGGGTGTCGAAGTCACTGAAATTGTATCAGACCTACCTAACATTTTATGCACATTATTGTTTGTTTTAGGATTTCAAGAGACCCAATGTTGGTGCATATATATTTATAACTTAAAAAATTATTTATTATTTTTATTTTATGTGTATGTGCATATTGCCTGCATGTACGTGAGTGCACCAATGTCGTGCAATGCCCAATGAAGAGAGAAGAGGGCGTAGGATCCCCTGTAACTGGAGTTAAGGACAGTTGTTAGCTGCCATGTGGGTGCTGGGATTTGAACCCAGGTCTTCTGCTAAAACAGCCATGGTACTTTAACCACTGAGCCATCTCTCCAGCCCCTATATTTGTAACTTTTGTGTCCTCCTAATGAATGTGTTCCCTTTATTAACATGTACTGATCTTTATCTCTTCTGACTAATTTTGATTTAATGTCTACCTCAATCCAAATCAGAATACCTATGCTGATAGTAGGCAAATAGTTTGCTATTTGCCTGGTAAGTTGACTTCCATCTATTGATGCTCAGTCTGTGAGTGTCACTGACAGTTAGGTATGTTTCTTGAAGACAAGAGATAGTTGAATCTTGTCTTCAATCCAGCCAGCCAGTCTGTATCTTTTTCTTCGTGAACTGGCACTGTTTGTCTTTAAGGTTATTATGGAGAGATACTACTAATTATTGTAATTTGTTGCATTTTTTTTCTGGTTGTTTGAATTACTCTTAGTTTTTTTCTCTTCATCTTAGCATTAGGGATTTGTTGGCTCACTGTGGGAAATGCCATAGTTTCCTTCCTCCCTCTTCTTCGATCATCTATTTAAAAATATTTTTTCTCTCCCGTGCTTTCATGATTGAGACTTTCTTCTTCCTCTGTGTATAAATATCCCTTTAAGTGTCTTCTGCAGGACTGGCTTGGTGGAGGTAAACTGCTTTTGTTTTTGCTTGTCTTGAAATGTCATTATCTTTCTGTCAATTTTAAAGGGTAGCTTTGCCGTATATAGCAATCTCGGCTAGGAATTATTTACTCTGAGGATTTGAAATACAGTGTTCTGTGTTTTCCTCACTTTCAGGGTAGTTCACAGGAGATTTGATGCTGTTCCAATCCGTTTGGCCTTCATACATGAATTGGAATTTTTCCTTATAGTTTTTGTTTCTCTACTTTGTGCTTTTGACATCTTGACTATAAAATGTCATGGAGAGGTTTTTTTCTGGTCATGTCTATTTGCAGTTCTAAATACCTTTTGTATTTGGATATTCATTTCTTTCTCTAGATTTGGGAAATGGGAAATTTTTACTACAATTTCATTAAATACATTCTCTATGCCTTTAATTTTTATCTTGCCACCTTCTACTGTATGAATTCTTTTTGTTTGTTTTTTACTTTGTTTTGTTTTGTTTCAGGCAGGGTCTCCCTGTATCCCTGGCTGGCCTGGAACTCCCTATGTAGACCAGGCTGGCTTTGAACTCACAGAAACCTGCTTGCCTCTGCCTACCCAGTGCTGGGATCAAAGCTGTGCACCACCACGCTCCTCCATGCTACATGAATTCGTATGTTTGGTCTTTTTATAATGTCCTAGAGTTCTCAGAAGTAATGGGCATGATTTTTCTCCCCCTTCATTAATGTTTCAATGTAATATTTCCTTAATCTTGGCCTTCCTCGCTGATATTCAGTTTTCTGCTAAATATCACTGGTAGTTCTTTCCACTGTTTTTTTGTTTTGTTTTGTTTTATTTAAGGGAATTTCATTTCCAAATTTTCTTTTCCTCTTCTAATTCCAACAAAATGTCGGTTTTCTTGCTGAATTTCTGTTCCCTGTTGCTGACTTTATTCATTCATATTGCAGATTCTCTCACCCATTTTTTCTGGTTGTCTCGTCTACGTAGCAGGCTTTCCTTTCCAGGTCCTGGGGTAATGTCCTCGCGTCATATATCTGCTTATTTGTATCTTATTTGAAGTAAATGATCACATTTAACAGAAAACTTTTGAAATCTTCACCTGACATTTTACTGATGTGTTTTTAATTTGATAGTTGAAGAGTTTTGGTCTTTAGGAGGAGTCATGCTATCTTGCTCTTTACAAAAATGAATGCTGAGTGACCCAGGAACTTAAAACTTTATTAGGGTAAATGTGGAAATAATAAATGAATGAGATAAAGGAGGAGAATAAAGGAAAAGAAAAAAATGAGAGAAGCAAAGTTAAGTAAATAAAAGAAAAAGAAGGAGGTAGGGCAGGAGTTAAGATGTGGAAAAGGAAAGTGATTAGAAACTAAAACTTATAGTTTTAAAAGCATTTCCTGAAAATGAACAATTAGTAACCCAAATTAGATAGCTATGAAGAGGAATAAAAAGTGTAAACATAAAACCTTTTATTTTGAATGATAAAGTAAAAATGCCACTGAAAGTTGGTAGGAAAAATAAAAGAAGAAACACAAGACAAAAAAGAGAGGAAAAACAAGATAAAGGTAAGAGGCATAAACGAGGGGCTGGAGGGATGGCTCAGTGGTTAAAGTCACTGGCTGCTCTTGCAGAGGAGCCAGATTTGATTCCTAGCTCCCATATGGTAGCTAACAACCATCTGTAACTCCAGTTCCAAGGGATTTGATGCCCTCTTCTGACTTCTGCAGACTTTGCATGACATGGGTGCACTTACACACATACAGGCAAAGCACTGGTGCAAATAAATAAATAAGTAAATAAATAATAAAATCTTTTAGAAAAGTAAAAAGAGAATCTCAAAGGGCAAAAAAAAAAAAAAAGAAAGAAAAAGGAAAAAGAAAAAAGAAAAGGAAAAGTTAGGAAGAAAAGGAAGTGTTAGAGTAACTTCTTGGGAACTTTTGAAAATTGGAGGCCACCGGGTATAGGCAGAGGGTGGGAGGGCTGCGGAAGGTGTGCGCTCTGGTCGCCCCTGTAATTCTTGTCATGTACTTTATGCTGGTGCCGAGCCTGAATTCAACAAATGTCTTCCAGAGCTGTCTTTGCTCTAATAATTCCTCTTCTTTGCATACCATAGGCGTCTGTTGGCCACACCTAGTTTTTCAATCTGTGGACTAGGCGTGTTCTTCCACCCCTCTAAGACTTTCCAGTTCACATACCCTGGGGTGGCTAATGTTCTAACTGGGAGTTATTTCCCAAGTGTATTGGGAGTGGAGAAGCAGTCAAGAAACCTATCTTTGTACTTTCAAATCCCAGTATACATTAATTACCCAGCTGGGGCTTTGCAGCTGTGGGTGTTAAGTAATCTACTGAAGTTTCAACACTCTGGGACTATACAGGCATAAACTTCACAGCAGCTATGTGATTCCAGATGTTGATCTACCTACTGATCTCAGCTTCAGGACTTTCAAACTCCAGTTATTCCCAGAGGATGAAGGCTGCTCAATGGCTGGTGTCTGCTCCCAACCACACTAGATAGGATTGCTTTTCTGTAGGTACTTCACCATCTTAGCCAAAGCCTCTTCCTTCCTGTTCTTTTCAGCTTGTGAGCATCCATCCCTCCCACTCTCCACAACTGCCTCCCATGTCAGTGTCCTACCCCAGGACTGTGGCAGACTGATGTGACTGCTTCCCGCTCCCAGTGCCCCTGCAGTGTAGCTCCAATTTTAAACAATAGATTCTCTCTCAAGTACCTGGCCACAGCTCTCTGAGCTAACTCCTGTCTTTGGAGAAGTCGTGTCTCAGCAAGACCCACACTGGATTTGAGGTTTATGAGCATGGGTTTGTCCTGTGGGTGGGACTGCCAGTGTCTTTTCAGCAGGGTTACCTGGCTTACCTTTTAATGAGGTTTCTAAAATGCTTTCTTTGCCTGCCCAGCTATTTGTTCCTTCACCTGCAAAGTTCAAGTGATATTCTTAAGGAGGAAAACACATGCTCATGCATTGATGTTACTTGGTGTGTATTTAATATTCTTTTGTATCAATGATATACTTTTGGTAGTTACCATATAGCAATTTTTATAATAGATGCTTGCTACAGGTTTATTTTATACTAGATTTTTTTACTAAGAGTATACTAAAAGAGGAGAGAAAACAAAAGACAGAGACAAAATAGAACACCCAAAGGCCATGGGTGTTATTTTGAGAAATGGTTGCTATGGTATCTAACAGGACATCTGTTCACAGCTCCCTTGCTTGCTAAGTCACCTGCAATAAATTCTGTTGTTAAAGAATGTCTTAACCATGCCCTTACTATCTGTTTCTATGAACATGCCTGCAGAAAGAACTTCCTCTTCATGGTTTTAGGACATGTAGGCATCTATGGTGGTAGTCATGTAGACTATAATTTAAACTTACCAACACTGTAACTAACAGTTAAGAAATGATACAAGGGATCCCTATGAAAAGCTGTTAGTTGGGTCCCAGAACTTCAGAGCACTAACTTATCTGAATCCACTGGTGTAAATAAATCTGAGTTCTTCTTCCCTCCAAGTGATGCTTGGTTTCTCCTCCGTCTGAGTTCCATAGCACATGGTATCTCTAGTCTCTGTCTCTGAGGACTCTATGGCATATGCTGGGTTGGTTTGGGATTCAGCTTAGCTTTGCAGCATTTGTTATAGTAAGCCTTCATATTTCTATATTTTGCTTTTGTCCTTCTCCCATTCTTATGATCCTACAGGATTATGTCTTAGAAGAATTCCTTTTCTGTGGTTTTAGTGGGGCTTCCAGAGGCATTCTATTAAGTGCATGTGTATTGTTTGCTATAGTATCCTAGAGCACCCCGATATATCTTTTCTGACATAACCATCATAGTTTGACACCATATTACATGTTTAGTTACTTGCTCAGCTTTCCCCATTGAAACGAGTACTCTGTGAGGACAAGGATTTGATCTGTCAGCTTACTGCTATACTGCTGAAACTTAGAATAAGCAGCTGCTCAATAAACATATACTAAAAGGCAAAAGGAGAACTGTTTTCTATGTATATAAATCAATGGTATTGTAAAAATTAACTACATGAGTATTAGCTGTGGATATCCTGACTTGCAAACTGAAATGTTTACTGCAATGTCATTCTGATGGTAACCACCAGAGTTACAATGAAAGACAAGCCTCCAAAAGACTGTCCTCCTTTCAGACCCCAGCTGAAAGTCTGAGGGTCCTCAGACTACCTATACTTCTTAACATCTGATGAAAAATGTCAGGGTTCCATGATCCTCTTGGATAGGATAACTCCTTAGAATAATTCCTGGAATTCAGAACCAGCCAAATAAAAAAATAGGTAGAGGGAGAGAGGGTCCCAGATATAGAGTTGTTGTGTCTTATTCCTTGAGTTATGACACCAACCTGAGACTCCATGTATAAAGTGCTTGAAGTTTTCGTTTTATAAATGTCACTGGACATATGATGTAAGCTAATCTCCAGCATTCTTCCCTTCCCAGGTTAGGCTGACTCCAAGTCACAAGCCTCCATCCTTGGTCTTTCTGGAAAGACCAACACCATCCTGAGTTGCCTCATTGGCATAACTCAGGTGTGATGGAGGGGCCCACTCTGAATAGCAAAGACTTCTAGTACTCAGAGGCTTTTAGACGTTCTCTTGGGAACAATGACCAGACTATAAATTATCAATATGAGTATATCTTGTAAAAAGTTCCTAGGGTTTTGTGCTTTAAGCATTTCTCTGCAAACCCTAAACAATAAAAAACAACAAAACTGAACACCAGAGTTGACTTGCAGTATGAGAACTACAACATAGTGGTTGTCCAAGACTTCTATAACAAAGGGACCACTGAATGAGAGATTTGAATGACAGAAACTTATTTTATTCATAGTTCTGGAGGTTGGAAGTCTGTGGTCAAAGTGCCAGCAAAAATGGTGTCTTCAGAGGCTCTTTCCTTAGTTATTTGGTTATCTTCTTCCTTTGTCTTGATGTAGTTTCCCACTGTGTATTTGTGTCTAAATAAATTCTTCTTTATTTTTAGTTTATTTTTTGAGACAAGATCTCATTTAGCCCAGGTTGGCCTCAAATTTCTGGTCTTCTTGCTTAACCTCCCAAGTGCCTAGGATTATAGGTGTGTATCACCATACCTAGCATAGTTTGATTTTTAATTTTTTGAAACAGAGTCTTGCTATGGCCTAAAATTTGTGATCTTTCTGCATTAGCCTCTTGAGTGTTGGGATGCATGTTCCACCATATCCCGCTAAATTTTCTCTTCTTTTAAAAAAGAGATTTATTTATCTATTATTTATTTTTTGTTCTTGTTATTTTAAGACAGAATCTCACTCTGTAGCCCTAACTTGACTGGAACTCACTGTGTTAACCAGGCTGTCTTTGAATTTACAGAGATCCACCTGCCTCTGCCTCCTGAATGCCGGGATTAAAAGTTTATACTACCACTCCTGGAGCTATTTATTTATTTTTGTTTTACTTGTATGAGTATTTTGCCTGGAAGCCAGAAAATGGCATCAGATCCCCTGTGCTTGTTGCCAGTTGCCATGTGGGTGTTAGGAACTGGGACCCTCTACAACTGCATGTGCATGTAATGGCTGAACCATTTCTCTAGCCCAAATTTCCTCTCCTTATAGGATGATATATTGTTACGTTTGTTATATTGACTTGGAACCACTCTAATGACCATTTGACTGCAGTTTTCTCTCTGCTATTTCATTTACCCATGATTAAATATAATCCAAAAATACTAAATAGAAAATTCCAGAAACAAGCAATTGATCAGGTTTAATTTGCATGCTACTCTGAGAGCCATGATGAAATCTTTCACCGTCCCACCGTCCAGGTTGTGGCACCTCCCTTTGTACAGCATAGTGAGATGCCGACCTGCTCAGTCGCATCAGTGACTCAGTGACTACCTGGGACATCAGACCAACAATTATAGCCCTATAGTGCGTGAGTCCAAGTGATCCTTATTTACTTAATAGTGGTACTGTTATAGCCCCAAGACCCCTGAAAAGGACCACTCAGACTACAGATGTTTTGAATTAGCTGAATCTTATTTTCAGCTGACCAGGACTACACTCTCTGGGTCAGAATTTAGAGAGCACAGTACAAACTCAAAGGAGAGCAGAGCTTATAAAGGCAAAAACTGCATCCTGATGAACCAGAGGGTTATACAAGATTACACGGGCATGATATATTTGTTTCTGCAATAGGCTTGATATGTTTATTCCTGAAGCTGGCAAGCAAGCAGTGACAGAAGTCAGTTAAGCACTAAGCAGGTAGTTACAAAAGCTGTAAGACGTTAACTGAGACCTTCTGGATTTTTTGAGGATATTTTTCTGTGGTTAACTTTTCCTAGGACAGCCTGCGGTCAAACTTCTCCTGGAATTCCCTGTCGAAGTTAGGGACAGCTCATCAAGATGGCAGCCTTATACAAAATGGGGGAACTCAGGCCATCACAGTGCCAAAGCACAAGAGTGGTGCAACAGAGGCAAAAGGGCACAAAACACAAAAGGGCAGATAAATTGGATCCTTCTTCCTTCACTGAGAGATTCAGACAAGTCACACGAGGCATAAGGGAGAAGATAGGCGAAGTTCAGTACAGAACAAAGTGGACATGCTCTTAAGGAATGGGAGCAGACAACAGTCAATGGGACCCCTGTGTGGATCTACACTTTAGACTTCTGCACCATTTCTAAGGTCTCTAGAACAGGCAGTTTTTCATCAGCGCTTTCTTCTGTCCATCTGGCTTACTCTTTCAGGAGCAAGCACTGGCAGGTACTTGTTCTTGTTTAGAAACTTCCTGCTGTGTAGGAATCTTGTAAAGTTTGGGGCTCTTGAAGTCAGAGTTAGATAGTTACCTATTAGTGATCTTCTCCTTCCAGGGTCAGAGAGATCTCGTAAGTCCCATTCATCTGACCAGTAGTTTGGGTCCTGAAGTTCCAGTCCTTGGTCTTATAAGCTGCCGATCAGAAGGGAGGCTCCAGTCCCAATGTTCTCCAAACCTGCTGACAGCTAACTGGCAACATGACGCTACATGGCAATGTGGTAGGGAAAAACAGTACGTATAGATTTGGTACTATCTGTGGTTTCAATCATTGATTTGGGGGTCTTAGAACATGTCTCCTGAGGGGAAAAAAAGGATTTCAAAGACACCCATCTACAAACACAGACACATTCTGAGGTACTGGGCTCAGGCCTTATCATTTGGTAGGGGCACAACTCAGCCCCTAACATTGGCCTTCTATTTCCTTTAAAATTTATCTTCCTTTCACATGTAAAATACAGTCACCTCATACCAACTCTCCTCTGAATCAATCTATTCCATCATTAACTCTAAATGTGAAATCTCACCTGTCAGGTATAAATAAGACTTGGGTGGTGTATGGATGTCGTGATGAGGTAAAATTCCTCCTCTGCTATGAATCAGAGTAACTATATAACCCAGTATGCACCTACACAGCACAATGTGGGGATCAGGCCTCGGATAGGCAGTCTAGTTCCAAAGGGAGAAATCAGTAAGAAAGGGTCACAGGTCCCAAATAAGTCCAAAATCCAGTGGGGCAAATCCCATTACATTTTAGGGTTTCAGAATAATCCTCTTTGGTTCTGTCCTGTGGGCCCACGGAGGTGACCCTGCCTTCTGGCCCACCAGGGTGGTGCCTCCCACAAAGTCCCATGTTCCTCTGGAACTGAGAAGGGATAACCCTGGCCTTGTGCTTCTTGAACTAATGATTAATAAAAAGAATGATAATAGAGCCAGTCACTCCGTATTTTAATTCAATGGCAACAAGGGATAAAGTTGCCTTTTCAACACAAAGGCACAGAAAAACTGTGAACTTAGACCTGAAGTTTCTCTTAATTGCACTTTCCTCACTTAAGGAAGTCACGTGCTAATCTAGGAATTCTGTTTCTGGAAAAATTATGGTTGATGTAGAAATATGAAGAAGATTGTGCCCTTCAGAGATGACAACAATCTGAGCATTTACCATCAGGGACTCTGTCCTGAGGGGAAGTGACAGAGCCACAGTTCCTAAATCAGCAGAGCTCGGGACACATGCTTTGGGGGTGCTGAGTGGCAACTCGGTTGTGCCCCTCCCAGATGCTGTTATCACCCCTTGTCCCAGGCCTGGGAGCACACCCTAGAGAAACAAGGAGGGGCTTAAGCCACAGGCATGACTTCCATGACAGTGAGACCAAGGACAAGAGTGTGTTCTTGGACTGCAATCATTGAACTATTTCTCAGAGGCTGTGTCTTTATTCTAAGAGAGAACCTTGGGAAAACAAGATGTCTTGGTGTCTCACAGCAATACTGCCACAGCCTTCCTCCTCTCTGCTCCACCCATGGACTGCTGGGTGACTGCATGGAACTCAGTTCCCCTCAGAGTGTGATTTTGGGTCACACAGGCCTCAGTTCTGTTCTGCTCTCATTTTGCTGTGTGTGACTTTGGAAAGCTTGATCTTTGAGACTCAGTTCCCTCATTTACAAGGTGAGAAAAAGCCACTACTTTCAAACCACTAACATCCAGGTTATGTTCACCGGAGCTGAAGGGTGGTTGGCAACAGCTGGACTGAGTTTCTGGACACATATTTTTCTGATTTTCAAGGACTCTGCCTCTGGATTTGGGGAATTCCTCTTTTTATTGCAGTTATTTATTTATTTATGTATGTGTATGTGTGTGCACACACCTCAGTACATATGTGGAAGTCAGAGGACGATTTTTACAATCTGGTTCTCTCCTTCCATCATGTGGGGCCCGGGGAACAAGCTCAGGTTGTCAGGCTTGTTGGCAAGCACCTTTATATACGAAGCCATCTCATTGTACCTGGGTTTTGAGATTTCTACCTCTACCTCATTCACTGGGCTTTCTGCACCCTTCTGGGTTCTGCTTATCTTAGGGTGTCTCATCTCTGACTTGTGACTCTGATTCACTCCTCAGAGCTGTCTCTTATCTTCTGCTCTAGCCCAGTTGTCATGACTGAAGTTTTTCTTTTCATCTGCAGAACTGAGGTATCAAGTACATGGAGTCAACAGTTTGATTTGTGCTGTCTTCTATCGCTAAGTGGATGAATGGTTCTCTGTTCCGTGCAAATGGACAAAATAGGGGAATACTTGAGGTTGAAAATGAGACAAAGAGGGGGAGAGAGAGAGGAGAGAGGGAGAGGGAGAGATAGTAGAGAGAAGAGAGGGAGAGAGAGAGGAGAGAGAAAAAAGAGGAAGAGGGAGAGAGGGAGAAGGGAGGAAAGAACAAGAAGAGAAGGAGGAAGAATGGGAAAGAGAGAGAAGAAAAGGAGAGACAGGGAGGCGGGAGGGAGAGGCCTGTCAGAGCTCGGAGCTGAAGGGCAGCATTCTGGTTTTCCTTGGGGGGTTCTTTCTCCTTTCTTGAAGGCTTTCCATACTTCAAGTGAGCACTTTGTCCATTGTTTTGCCTTAAAAACATTCACAAGGAAAAGATGGGCTTTTAAATGCTGACATTACTCAGTATGTCTGAGAGAAAACTAAAGCTTACTTCAAATCCAGAATGCACACTGAAGAAAGCAACAACAACCAGCAATTCACCACCAGAGGGTTTTGAGCAGGAATAGAAACCAGCTCCCAGCGAAGCGGCCTACCCCAGCTACAGCTGTGTATGGCTTCCACATCAGGTGGCCAAAACTGCTTCTTTGGGAAGACAATGAAACTCAAGACAATAACCTTTCTTCAGCCCTGTTGCTTATTTCATCTCTGTAAAAAATCAAAATCAAATCCCAGCGTTTCCTCCAAAGAGACATAGAAGGAACACCAATTTGTCTCTCTGCAGTGTGGACTTTGAACAGGCCTAGAATGTCCTTTGCCAACACTGGAGAGTTCAAGAAAGCCAAAAAATGCCCAAGGGAAGATTTCTGTATGGGAACTTTAACTTCCCATTCCATTTGACTTTTGGTCTTTAAAATACAGGTCAAATCAATGAATTTAATGAAGGCCGTTGGACACAATGGCTTCGCCTTGCATTTTGACCCACATAAAGGGGAGGCAGTCCAGGTCACAAGGCTTTAGCAGAACTTTAAGTGGTTAGTACACAAATGTGACAGAACGTTTAGAATCCCAGAGACTTGCGAGACCTATTGACAAGCAGTTAAAAGTATTTGAAACAGCTGCAGGAGTGAACTTTGATAAGGTAGCACCATTGTCTTCCATTGTCTCGTTCTCTTCATATGAAAACTCCTCCCAAAGAACAAGAGTCAATGAATGTGAAATGTAGTGTCAGTTTTACTGGGCTTTGGGCGCCTTTCAGTACTGTGACTTTTTTGTGGTGAGTTCATGCTATTTAAAAGTATTCTTCCCTCTGAGTTTCAGTTCCTGCAAATGGTGACTTTTCAGTCCACTACCCACCCAAGTCCTTTCCAACCGCTTTCATGCCATGAATAGATCTTTAAATTAAAAGAAGTGAAGATTAATTTCAGCATTTTTTGCTGCCTCTGGACACTTGGATTTTTCACGCGGGATGCCCGACGGCTCACCCCCAGCCCAGAGAGGGGGTGGTGGGGTGGGTCACAGGGGAATAGCCATTTTCACACCAAGGGCACAGGCAGGCCTCCATCCATCCCAGAAAATTGCCAAATTATCTTTCAACCTGGGAGATATGAGCAGATTCAAATAAAATCTTAGTGCCAAATCTCAACCAAGTGTGTGGGGACCAATTAGGGGTGATGGGAAAGGGGTCTTTCCCACCCAGACCAACTCTTTAGGAATTAGTATGAACCCAGTACTCCTTGCATTCCAAGAAAGGCTTATCCCCAATGCCCATCTATACCTGTCTTGATGTGTGCATGTGTGTGTGTGTGTGTGTGTGCATTTTATCAGTAAACATCCATTTTACCAAGCTGGGTTTACAATACCAGTTCCCTGGCAGGGGGGCACCGCTATTGTTTGAAAACTCCCTGGGCTGGGGGTAAGCTGCGTGGACAGAGTCGTGGGATGTGAAAGTCTACAAAGGGTCAGTCTAAAGAGCCATGTGTTGGTTTCACAGGGTTTCATAGAGCTAAGATTTGCTAAATATGCTTTGGAGGTTTTCTCAGTAAATCTCTATAGATAGATTTTATTGTATTTTACCCTTTTGTCTGTTTTTTTGTGTGTGTGCTTGAAATTTCTCCGTTATTCATCGACCAGTAACTTTCTGTCACCCACCTCTGACTTTTCTCCTTACATCTGCATTTAAGCTGTCATTTACTGCTGCTGCCCCCTCCTCTCAGGACCTGACAGCCAAAGCCTCGTGTGCTTTTATCCCTTTGTGTCTGCATTATGACATAACCTGCCCAAAGTGGCCCAGCTCCCCAATTCTTGTATGTAAAATTTGCAACATTTTTTGAGACGGGTCAGTGCCCATTTTGGGGATCCTTTTCTTTATCTGAGTACCGTGTTAAAACTTTTTGCAGATGTGGCCTATTCAGGAGCAGCCTGAGGCTGCATGCAGAGATGGGGAAAAGAAGAAAAGGCCTTCCTATTTTGTGATTGCCATAGTAACTCAAACATTGCCAGTGTGTTTGCTGGCCTGGTCAGCCTCGGTGCCTGGGAGCTTGATTTCCTGTGCAATCAAGCCCTCTACTGGGGACTGCGGCTCCTGTGACATTGGGCTACACAGAGGACAGTGTGCTTGTTAGGCCTGAAATTAAGCATTTCACTTTAAAATAATACCCATTTGTATCCATTTTGTTCAACATAACAACAGCTGCTGTCCTTGGAATGACAGACTTGCCTTTTAAACCAAAGCTTCATATGACATTTATGAATGAGGCTGGCTCCATTCATTTGCAGTTTGAATTCACACTAGTTATTTTTGCTGTTTTTTTTCCTTCCCCAGCATATGGGTGAAATTCAACATTATTCAAGTAATTATATACACAGTTCATGAGGAGGAAAAAGCCCGCTTTGTTTGTATCATCTCTTTTAAACTAGTTAGTGGGCCTTGGTTCTTCTTCCTTTTTTTTTAGAAAACAAAATATAGATGGCGAATTGATAGAAACTTTAAAAGTACTGGCTGCCTCCATGCAGTGAGATAAAGAAAGAAGATGCAACATTGTAGTCAAGTTTATTTTTTATTTTTGGATGAGCAACTAAAAACATCAGTTCTAATTGCTCCCTAAGAAAGGAGCAGAGAGGCTTTGGGCTTCATTGATGACTACAGATCCATACTCTTATTTTGCTTGCCAAATGCTCAAGGCTCAGAAAATTGAACAAAACTGTGGGGCACTGCCCAGGAGAAGATGGCCCATGGGGCACAAAAGACCAAATGGCAATCCTTTCAGAACAGTATTGCCAGTATGAAGAAAAGTGATAGACATTTCATTACCACATTGACCAGTAAGTGCAATGTAATGACAGTACGATGGTAATAGATATTCAGAGCTCCCCTGCCTTTCTTCACCACCCCAATCAGACGCACTGAATTCTGGCAGAAGTTCTGCCTACACACTTGTTATGTCTTAAGTGATGCCTCCCACACTCCAGCTTGAGAACTGAAGAAGCCACAAGACAGCAACCACTGCGCACCTAACGCTCACTGTGTGAATACACTTCTATTAACAAGCATGTAAGTCTATGGATTCAGTGTCTCTTAAACATGCTCCCCTACTGTGAAAATAGAGAATCTGAATGGGTGGTTTTCATAACCTGCAAGTTTCTACTTCTCTTGACACATACAAAACACACTTAAAAGTTTAAAACGTATTTTCTTGAGAAATGAAGTTTGGACACCAGTACCGATTTATTCACTCACTCATTCATTACTTTCCTCCCCCCGCCCTTCCTCCTCCTCCTCCTCCTCCTCCTCCAACTTCTCCTCCTTCTGTAGCTAGGCTGGCCTGGAATTCGGTCCTGAGTGCTATGATTTCAGGGCTTTGCCAACTTGCCCACTTCTCATTCATCTCATCACCTCACCAGAAACTTCATAAACTAAGTGTACTCTAGTGCTAGGCACTGAAGTCGAAAGGTAAAACTGTCTGTAGGGCTGGGGTGTGGTACAGTAGTAGAGCGTTTACTTGGTGGATGCAAGGCCATGGGTTCCACCATCACTGGGCTGGAAAGATGGCTCAGAAGTTAAGAGTGCTGACTGTTACTCTTCCAGAAGACCCGGGTTCAATTCCCAGGACTCATATGGTGGCCAACAACTGTCCATAACTACAGTGCCAGGATATCCAACACCCTTTTCTGACCTCCTCAGGCATTCATGACATGGGTGCACTTACATACATGCAGACAATACACTCCTACACATAAGATAAAAAATAAGAATAAAATAAAGAAACAAAAACAAACCAGTCTAGAGACTCATTGGGTGTACACTAGTATAGAGTGACAGTGAGACACAAAGACCCCAGCCCAACAGCACGGTGCCTGCTGGAGACAGTACCAGGTTGTGTGTGTGTGTGTGTGTGTGTGTGTGTGTGTGTGAGTGTGTGTGTGTGTGTGTGTGCAAGAGGGGCATTCAGCCAAACCCAGAAGGTGACAGGCTTGGAACTTAGATGGTTAGAAAGGCAGAGAGGGCAGAGATGATAGAAATAAGTGTTGAGGATGTACACAGCCCGGTGGTGGGGAGAAGGAGCCTTTGTGGGAATGAGGAGCACTCAGCTCCCCCCAGCTTTTCTAGGTATATCATGTCCACTGATTCGTGCAGCTGAGGTTATGGGATACGGGGCTACGAAGGCATTTGGAGATATGTAGGAATGAGTTCCTGACATACTCAAGTGACACCCTCCACAGCACTTGTGGACATGTAATCCACACAGTGATCTGAGTTGCGTGTGTGTAATCTCTGTGTCCCTTGCATGAATGTAAGCCCCAAGAGGGAAGGCTGTTCACGCTGCTCTCTAACGTGTCTCCAAAGCTAAGAACAGTGGTGAGAAGACAGTAGCAACAATCACTGCTTCAGACTCTCCGGGATGTTTTCAGTGGCCACTTCTGATCCCACTGAAATTTGTCTCTGCGTATAAAAGATACTTACCCAAGTTCTTCCCCATCCTTCCGTCCCTTCCCCTTCCTTCCTTTTTTCCTTTCTTATTTTCTGTCTCATGTAACCCAGGCTGGCTTTGAACTCACTATATAGACAAGGATGACCTTAAACTTCTAATCCTCCTGCTTCCATCTTCTAAATGCTGGGATTACAGGTGTGCATCGCAATACCCCAGAACAGATGCCAGGCAAGCACTCTACCAACTGAGCTACAACCCCAGTCCCTTCACTCAGGCGCTCCCTCACCTGGATGTCTGCTATAAATGAACGTGTCATTCAGCATCTCTCCATTTCCCACCCCCCTCCCCAGTACTTTCTCTACCATTTTGTTTTCTTGCCCTGAACTCTGACAGTTCAGCAGCTGTGTCATTTAAGGGGACTCTGAATTTTGATAATTCTAGCTTGTCTGCACTATCTTAAGAGCAGTATTTTCCAACCCTGGAAACAGGTTTGGCGCTTTCCCCAACCCCTGAGACCTAGTTGCACTCTAGGCTGAGCAACAGATTCCCTGAACCAGAGTGCTCTCCCAGTGACTCCATCATGTGGCAAAGGTTGAGAACTATTCTGGAAATACCTCTCCCTAATGGGAACTGAGAGGAAGAAAATGACTCAAATTATTTTTCATATTTGCGAGTAATTCTTAGCTGTCCCTTTGTTTCTGTTCTGAGCTTGGCTATATGATGCAGTCTTTACAGACCTATGGAGCCCTGATGGTCAGGGGAAAGGCAGGGGTCACAGCTCTACATAAAAAATTGCTCAGTCTTAGGATTGCAAGGTATACCTCAGTGGTGGAAGACCTTAGATTCATTCCCCAGGACTGCTCTCTCCCTTCCCCTTGCCCAGTTGTCCCATCGTATAACATTCAGGGAAATTTTTTAAAAATAGGATTCCAGATTTTACCTCTGCACTTATCGACAATGTAGAAGACAGACAACATGCAGTGGGGACAGCCATGTTGGAATGAACATAGCTTAGAGGACCAGAACACAATTTTTTTTGACAGAGTCACACTCTCACTCTACAGCCCAGGTGGCCTGGGACACACTAGGTAGTCCAGGTTGGTCTTGTGCCCCTGATAATCCTCTTGTCTCAGCCACCCAGGTGCTGGGATTACATGAGCCACCACACCTGACTTCAGTCTACAAATTACTGTTTCCTTTTGTTGTTGTTGGTTAGTAGAATCTCTTTTTCCTATTTTATTTATTATTTATTTTATATGTATGAGTGTGCTGCCTACATGTGTGTAAGTGCGCTCATGTCGTGCAATGCCCACAGAAGTCAGAATAAGGTGTCAGATCCCCTGGAGCTGGAGTTACAGATGGTTGTTAGCTGCCATGTGGGTACTGGGAACCGAACCTGGATTCTCTGGAAGAGTAGCCAGTGCTCTTAATGACTGGGTCAACTCTCCATCCCTAAGTCAAATATTTTTATACAGAAAAAAAACTGCCCTAAATAAAAAATGTTTTCCACATACACATAAGAGGTGTATGAGTGGGAAGTGGTGTTTGTCTGAGGCGGTTTTGGCAATAAGGGATGGGAGATAATGTCCCCTAGATAAAAATTTATATGTAGTGTGTGTGTGTGTGTGTGTGTGTGTGTGTGTGTGTGTGTGTGTTTGGGAGGGAAGGTTGCAAAAGCTGCACAGGCAGTGGTAGGGAAAGGAGCGGATAGCGTCAACACTGGGTACTATTTCTTTTACTTTCTTTCTTTTTTGACATTTTTATTTGCTTATTTTATGTGTATGAGTGCCTTGCCTGCATATATATGTAAGTGCAATCATGTGTGCAATACCTGTGGAGGTCAGAAGAGGGCATCTGATCCCCTGGCACTGGAGTTAGAAAGAACTGTCAGCCACCATATGGGTGTTGGGAATTGAACCCTGGTCGTTCGCAAGAGAAGCCAGTGCTCTCTCTTAACTGCTGAGATAAGATGTCTCCTCTTTTTTTTAAGACAGGATCTTACCATGAGACCCTGACTGACCTGGAGCTCTCTACAGACCAGGCTGGCCTTGAACTCACAGAAAGCCACTGCTCCTGCCTCCTGAGTGGGAGCATCGGGATTAAAGTCATACACCACCACACCCAACTCTTTTTTGAGAAGGAACTTGTTGATACTTATTAACATTTGTTAAAGTTTAAAATGGGTATGACTTCTGAATTCTACTTCTAAAAGTTTGTCTGAAATAGAAGTGTCAAGTGCATTGTGACTTGTAACAACACACATATCTATAAGCAGGTATGTCATGGCCCATTATGTGTCATTTTGCTAATGTTAAATAAAATGATGGAAATGCATGAATCGACTTTGAATGGTGGCCATACTATTCATTAAATGAAAAACTAAAATTGTAGAATTACAATCCACCTTCATCTAAGAAGAGCAAACAGTTTTGTCTATAAATATACATGTTCCTATAATAAAATATGGAAGGGTATATTTCAAATTGGCAAAGGTGGCAAAGGCTTGTTCATTTTACTATAGCAATTCTACAGAACTGTGGCAGCAAGCATTTAACAATTTGTGTGTGCATGTGTGTGGATGCATGTGCAGGTTGTGACTGGAGGCCAGAGGTCAGTGTAGCATGTCTTCCTCAGCCACTTCTCCACCTTATTTTTTGAGACAAGACTAAACCTAAATCTTGCTGATTCAGCTAGACTGACTGGCATGTGAGCTCAGGGATGTGCCTCTTTCTGCCCCACCCCCATCACTGGGGTTATAGATACCAACCACCATGCCTGACTTTTATGTGGGTTCTGGGAATCTGAACTCAGGTCCTTATATGTACACAATGAGTATGAAGCCATTTCCCATTAAATTTGTAATTCAAATTTATGGTAGTGAAAAGAGCTAAACTGGGCATGTGTTGTATGCCTGTAATTTCAGCACTCAGGAGGCTAAAGCAAGAGGATTGCAAATTTGAGGCTATCCTCAAATAAGACTCTATTTCAAAAAAAAAAAAAAAAACCCAAAACAAAATGGAGAGACCATGGAGAGACCTACAGAAAAAGTCAAGTAAATGGACAGCTTATACCATTAAAGCAGTTCTTCCCAAGAATGTGCAGGTGCCTAGCCCAAGCTGAGCACCAGAAGGCAAGGAAGAAAACACACAGCTTTTCTGTTTCAGAATTTTGTAGCGTCTTTAGTCCTTCTGTGGGAAATGGGGATGGTTTTATTCCCAGCTCCAAGCAGGCATGGATAGGATAAAGAGATGAGGCATGCTCAGCAGAGAGTCCCAGGAAGCACTTCATCTCTGGGATGATGAAGACGATGAAGATGAGGATGATGAGGATGATGATGACAACGATTGTCCTCATTCCTCATGCTCAAGCCAATTAAAGAATTTTACATAAAGCAGAACTTCATTTTCACCTAAGAATAACAAACATCCCTGTCTGCAGGTGGGTGTCTGGGTAGCAAATGTGGAGAGCCACACTTCAGTTGGTGACAGTAGTTAAAAGGAACAGCGATTAGTGAGGAATTCACAGAATTCTGTAGACAGAAGCCCTCAGTGAACTGGGACAGAAGAGGTCATTCAGTTTATGCTTCCTCCCTCCCTGGAATTTTCCCCCCAAGTTGGATCTTTTCTCCCTGATCTAGATGCACTTTGGAAAGTACATGATTGTATTTCATGAAGCTGCTTCTGTGGGATGGGGCTTGACATTTCTAGACATATGCTGGGGGGAGAGGGGAATGGGCAAAGTAGAAGAAAAGGAAAGTTCAGAGGTGAGGGACAGCCAGAAAGGCGATGAGGTAGACGGTTCCAGAAGAAAGAATGCTCAGTGTCCATGCCTGGTCGCTGAGGACCTGTTATCCCTGTGCAGGGACAGCTGCACACCTAGACTTCCAAGGTCTAGGCATGAGAAAATGCTACACAAAGCCTCACTGCTCTCCTGCTGTCGTGAGTCTGGAGGAGAGTGGTGCTCACTTGGCTCACAGGCACAGACAGCCTTCCTGGGGCTACCTGCCTCCGCCTCAGGTTCCACCTCTCTCCGCCAGGATCTGCTGGAGCAGTGAGCTGCACATGGCCCACCTGTGATAGTGGATCCCACTACCACACTGCACCTGGCCCACCTGTGATAGTGGATCCCACTACCACACTGCAGCACCTCACTGGTGTAGCAGCTCAGAGCTGCTTTCTGAGCATGGCCAAGGGGGAGGCAGGACCTCAGCTAAGGCAGGAATCTCCAATTCAGGACCCTGCAGAGTGGCCTCAGGACTTACCGCAGGTTGGGCTGAGGAATGGCCACTTAGGGAGAAGCCCAGTGTCAGTACCCAGAGCGGCTCTGCTTTCATGCATCTGCTACACCAGGATCCTTATGAGAGTGACTTACACAAAATCTACCTCTTCTAATCCTCAGTCTTCCACCCTAAGGTATGCACATAGCTGAAGCAAGGCCATACTGACTCCTTACTGTGGACCCCAAATGCAGATCCTTCTCTCAGAAGGGAGTGAGGACTAATGAGTCATCAGTAGTGATTTTGTGTGGGACCAGGCTCTCTGGGTTGCCTGGAGCTTGCAGTCCTCTTGTCTCAGGAGACATGCACATTGTGCCTGGCTACTTCTTTGAGAGAGCCGTATTAATGGAGTTGAATGCTTCTTTGTGACCACTTGAACTGTTTGTGAGATTTACATTCGGCAACATTGATTGCATTCACATTTTTTTTTTTTTGGTACAACTATCTCCAGAAGTTTTTGATCATCCCAAATTGAAACTCTGTACCCATTTATTCACCCTCCATCTCCCCATCTCCAGCCTCTGCCAATCAAGTTTACCTTCTGACTCTATGAATTTGACTGCTTTAGGGACTACAGGCATTGACTCATGCAGAGTTTCTGTTTTTTGCTGTATTATTTTCCTTAGCATACGGACTTCAAGTTTCACCCGTGGTAGAGCACGTATGGACAGAGCACCATATTGAAGTATGCAGATACCACTGGCCACTTGAATTGCTCCCACCTTTAGGCTACAAGCTGCTGTGAAGTTGCATAAATATAGCCGTGCACCTGCTTTTCAATCATATTTCTATGACCATGTATCTCATCACCCATCCGGCTGGGTCTTTTTCTACCAGTCTCCTCTGTATTGGCTCAAAGCAACCCTTCTCTTCCATATCTATTACCCTTCCCAGCTCTGTGCTTGCAGTCACAGCAAGCCCACAGGCCAAGAGATCTCCAGAGGCCTAGGGACTTCCTCTGAGGGCTAATCCAAGGCTAGGCTTAGTGTCACCTACTCCCCTGACTTGGCTCCCACTAGCCAGATTACCTGGCCCTGCACACTATCCCCTCTCCCACCGGTGGTGAACTTCCCAGAGTGGAAATAAGCTGACTGACCACCCAGATGGGAAAATCCCATGGAGTTCACACACTGAAATGGTGTCAAAAGTAATAACCCGAAAACTATCACAGCTCAATGAGGAAACGGGAATGATTCTGGCTCAACTCTTCCCCTTTTCTTTTCTTTCTCCTTTTTGCTTCGGCAAAAGACACAAAAGGGTTAAAGACTTTGCCATGAAGTGGGATAAACTTCTTGGATCTGCATTCGACTTGATTGTCCTGACACCACACTGTGTGGGATGCCCCCATGCCTTTGTTGATTATAATGGCACATCTTCATTATTGTTCTAATACTCCTTTAAAAAAAAAAAAGCACCCTAATCTTCCTCTGGTGCCAGTGACTGCTCCAACGCGGAGATGTTTTATTTCTCTCCCCTCTGTCCTTCCCTTAACCCCCTATTGTTGCCATAGTCACGCTGGGGCGATAGCTTCGGTGCAGGACGGTTTCTGTACTGTACCGCCTCGAGCTTATTGTTTAAATCTGTATTATTCCACTGTTCTGAAGATTTACATTTTTAATGGCTCATTTATGTAATCCCATAAATAAAGTAGCGAAAAAAGCATCCCACACAAATGAGTGAATTGGAGTTTGAAAAAGACTCCGAAGCAGGTCACCCAGGGTCTCAGCTGCGGGGCCTTGATTGGTGTGACTGGTGTTAGCCAGGGTGGCAGTGGGCTTAAGACCACCCAGTCAGCACCCAAATGGGGGCATTACCAAGGAATAGCAGGATGGTGCTGGAGTTCAATCTCCCCTATTTATCAGAGAACACAGTTATGCTGCAAAATCCATTTCAGTGTAAGACTCATTTACCTTATTGCTTCGACAGCTGCACCTCTCTCTGGCAGAGAAGTTTCTACGTTAGTGTTTTTGCTCCTGGCAGCTGATGTTCCCCCTGCCCCTCCTTTCTTCTTCTTAACCAATATATTCCTGGGGCTGCTAAATTCTCTCTAAAGAGCCTGTGAATTCAAGCACCTGCCTCAAGAATGTATTTGCCACAGTGAACAGACATATAGTTGGAACAATTCACTGCTGGGCTCCCTCTACCAGTTTCTCTCTTCATCCTCCTCCTGCGCCTGCATGAAAAGCTTTAGTGAACCTCGTCTCCTTTGGGGAAGTTTGGACTAATTAAGCACCAATGAAGAAAATGACCAAAATGTAACTGAATCAGCACATGGCTAACACTCTTTCCCAGGTCTCAGCCTGCTTAGATACAAAACTATGAAACACTCATTCAGCAGACCACTGGACTCCAGGACACTTGTTTAAGAGTCATTATTTAAGGCTGTCACTTGAAATGTTTTTTGCTTTAGGATCTTACAGTAAAGCGTGACCACAGGATCGAGCGCTCTTGTCAGCATCTCTGTCTCACTTCCAGGCATCTTTGTGGTCTCTGTGCACGACTGTCAGTCAGAAATACACAGAAGATAGTTTGCAAGTGGCCAGGAAGCCAGGCGTAGAAAAACAGAGAAAGTGTAAAGTGTTGTAATACACATAAGCATGGCGATATATACAAGTGTAGTCAACATCAACCTGATGGAGACAGCAGTCTCCCAAACAAGAAGGCGTTCAAATTCCAGCTCGCCCCATGGAAAAATGACTTCTAGTTAGTGCACAATGAGGATTTTAAACTCATACTGTCTTGATGGCTTAGAAGAAGAAGGAATGTGTTTGCTTTCCTGTATTCCTAAAGGGGAAAAGACTCTGTAAGTCAAAGGAACAGTCATGGGATTGGCAGTCCATTTTCCTCAAGGACAGAGAGCTAGGATGGTAGTTGGCCAGACTTGGGAGTCCAAAGCCCAAGCCTAACACTGATAATTGCAGCCTCAAGAGAGCTGCTTTTTGGAGCACAGGCCCTGCAAAGTCAACAAGAACCTTCATCCACTAAGGTTCTGTGAAATCGAGACATTTACCCCATGCACTCACTGCTGGGAAACCCAACCCCGGGAACAAAGTTTTGTGTGTGGCAGGACAGGTGATACATGGCAGAATGAACCTATCTGGGCCCTATCTGTTGTCACTTGTGACCCTGTCCCTTAGGTATGGTCAAGAAAACCTGTGAGCATCCTTTATGAAGCATAATTTGTCATTTCTTTTGCAGTTCGGGGGATAGAACCTACAGCCTCACACATGCAAGATCAACACTCTTTACCTCCAGCCCTTCGAAGCATAAGGGGCTATATTAGTCAGACTTTTCATCACTGTAACAAAATACTGAACAGAAACAACTTAAGGGAGGAAGGACTGATTTTGGCTCCCAGTTTCAGAGGTCTTGGTCCATAATCCTTGGCTCTGTTTCTAGGCCTGTGATGAGGTGGAACATCATGGTATTGGGAGCATGTGAAGGAGGTTATTCAGTTTATAATGAATATGAGAGAGACAGAGACAGACAGACAGATAGACATACACACACACACAGAGGGAGAGAGAGAGAGATGGGGGAGGGAGAGAGAGAGAGAGAGAGAGAAAGAGAGAGAGAGAAGAGAAACCTGGTAGAAGATACAGCCCTCAAAGAAACACATTCCCAGTGTTTCATTCCTCAGTTGAGCCCCACCTTCTAAAGTTCCTAGAACTTCCCATAATGGTGCCATGAACCTGTAATAAAGTGCCTGTCAGGGACATTTCATACTCAAGTAGTAACAGGAAGACAACTTAGATACTATTGTGTAGGCATGCCTCCAGAAGAACACAGAAACTAATCTTTAAACTCAATGTTTAGAATATTTCCTTTATGAAACTTTAAATATCATTTATTATTATTTCCTTAAAAGAAAAGAGAAAATGATATCAGTTTCAGTCTTTCACAGACAAAAGTGATTTTTGTTTTAAATTTTGTTATTGGAGATGGATTTGCCCTGAATAATCCAGAATTCCTATCTGTGCCCAGGCTTTCATAGTTTGGGGATGAAGTGTCTCTTACAGGACTGTATCTTTGAACATTGGGTCTTCAGCTGGCATTGTAGTTCTGAGAGACTGCGGAAACTTGTGGACCTGAAGACTCGCTGGCAGACACAGGCACTGAGGGGCAGGCCTTTGAAGACGGTGGCCTGGCCTTGCTTTGAGTTTGGCTTTCTGTTTCCTAATCCACCAAGATGTGAGTGAGAAGCCTCTGCTATAGGCTCCTACCCCTGTGAACTCCACCATGCCTTCCCCAACACGATGGATTAAAACTTCTAAAACAGTGGGCCAAAATAACCTCTTTTTTTCCCTTAAGTTGTTCTCTTAAGTATTTTGTCCTAACATGAAGAGAGGTAACTAGTATGAAGACCAAATCATAGAGTTGTAGCATACAAAAAAAATAAACAAACAAAAGCCTGGGCTTAAGGAGATGGCTAAGTTGATTTAGCCATGCTTTGCTTTGCTTTGTGATTGCTTTGCCAACAGGAGGACCTGAGTTTGAGTCCTAGAACTCATGAAAAAAAAGCCAGATGTGATGGTACATACTTTTAATCACAGTTAGGAAGGTAGAACTAGTGGATCCCTGCAGCTTACTATGCAGCTAGTCTAGCCAAATTGGCCAGCTCCAGGCCAATGAAACCCTGTCTCAAAAAACAAAGTGGACAGCACCCAAGGAACCTCTCCCAAGGTTGACCTCTGGTTTTCATGTGTACCTGCACACACATGTGCAAACGTGCACACACATACACACAGAGACTTTATGAGGATTGAATTCATGATCACAATCCCCTTACTGTTGAGTTCTGACTAGTAGAGCTGACCTAAACTATCTAACTAGTCTTTCCATTAAAATGCTGGCATGACCAAATCTTGAATGTGATTGATAAAGTTAGTCTGAGCAAAACTACATGCTATTTCTCTGCCCCGTCACCTAGAACACTTATGACACGTGGAGTTTGTGTGTATGTGTGGAGTTCGGTTCCCTAAACACCAGCTGGAGAGCCTCTAATGTGTTCACTTCAGATCCTGTCTCCCTGGAGCTAGCTAGCATGAGGTCTCACAAGTTGAGGACTCAGTCCTTCAAGACTGTCCTCCTCTGTAGATGCCAGTGGCATTCCCAGGCAGTTTTATCTTTGCTTCCAACCAACTGACTATGAATCTGGGTTTCCAAGACTCCTCTCGGGTCCAGTTCATTTACATAGATGGCTTAAGGTACTCAGGGAAACAAAGTTATTGGTTTACTATAAAGAATATTACGGTGGCTATAGATGAAAAGATGCATGGGGCCAGGTATGGGGAAGAGCATGGGGCTTCAGTATTCTCTCCACGGGGCTACTTCCCAGTATCCC
Organism: Eospalax fontanierii; assembly: GCA_035773235.1. Classification (NCBI taxonomy): domain Eukaryota; kingdom Metazoa; phylum Chordata; class Mammalia; order Rodentia; family Spalacidae; genus Eospalax; species Eospalax fontanierii. Next base: position 29,851,845 of record CM069531.1, on the reverse strand, counting down.
TGTGTTCAGCAACATAAATAAATGCTCATCGAATCTTATCAAGCATTTTTGTCAGGGGGTGTGGTCTCAGCACCCACACAGATGGTTTACTCAACATGTCCTTGGTTCCTATGTCTTCCACACCTGCTAAAGCACAAGTCCCACTCCCCTCAGAAGGTCACTTGGCCGAGACCCCCTGCCATGTCTCCTCACTGACTGAAATACTTCTCAGTCAGTCATTCCTGCCATGACCTCCTCCGAGGAGTGTCTTTGGCCTAGGCTTTCTTGACCTTCATTGGAATTCTTGTGTAAAAGACAAACTTTTACCTTCTCTGGCTGGTGCCTGCTTCAAACAGATATATGACACGTAAACAATCCTCATTTTAAATTTCCTCCACAAATGGTACTGTCTGGCAATCTCACTCCTTGCCTTTCTCAAAGTGGACACTTGCTCTCCACAGCATCTTTCATACACTGTATTTAGTCTCAAACCTCTAATCTTACCTGCATACGAACCCCAGTATTAATCTGTGTTAAGTAATACAGAACAACAGACCAAGCTAAAACTCAAAATGGAGTCACTCATGCAAAAGCCCATTGTCATCAAGCAGAAATAAGCCATCAGGCCTCTCAGAAATCAGAATTAGGCGAGATGTGGTGGTGCATGTCTTCAATCCCAGGAAAGAGAGAGAGACAGGAAATCAGAATCCTAGATAGACCAGTTCAACTGATAAGCTAACAAAGTTCTCTCTGCTTTAATCCTTACACAAAAAGGGTAGCAAGTTCCTTTATTTTGTGTGTGTGCACTAGGCATTGAACATGCTAGGCAAATACTCTACCACTAAGCTTTAACGCCAGACTTGTGTGTGTGTGTGTGTGTGTGTGTGTGTGTGATTTATGCACGTGTGTGCATGTGTGTGTGGAGGCCAAAGGTCCTTAATCGGTCTCCATTTTCTTTTTTTGAGACATGGTCTCTCACTGGACCTGGGGCTCAGCAATTTGGCTAGAGAGGCCAGCCAGCAAGCTCCAGGCATTTGCCTCTCTCCACCCACAGGGCTGGGATTACAGATGTAGACCACAGTGCCTGGTTTGGTTTTGCTTTTGTTGTCTACATGGCTTCTAGGGCTCAAACTCAGGCTCTCAGGCTTGGCTTTGCTAACTGAGTCTTCTCCGCAGCCTTGATTTTGTTTTGGTTTTGTTGTTGTTGTTTTTGAGATGGAATCTTTGTATGTTGTCCAGGCTGGCTTTGAACTCCTGGGTTCTGATCTTTCACCCCAGCCGCCCCACAAGCGGCTGGGATTACGGGCACATACCAAGGAGCCTGGTTCGTTGATGACTTTTTTGTTTTTTGAGAGAGTCTCTCTATGTAGCACAGGCTGGCTTATAATTTGCTGTCCTCCTTCCTTCCCCTCTTAAGTGTGCCAATGATGTTCTTAAGTTGAGACGATTATTCCTGCCAAATGGCAATTTCCTATTCGCATCATCATTCCTACATACAGACATTTTCCAAATAGGTAACAGAAAACAGTGTTTTAAAAATCTGGTTTTCAAGTAACAAAGTTTATCAGTTATTTTCAGTCTCTCTGAATCTATGTCCCCCTCTTACAATCAGTGAGACATGCAGCAATGGGGACCCATCCTGCAACTGAACATGGACCTTACTGCAGAGCTCGCCTCGTCTGTACTCCCAGCCTCCCAATACCACAACTGTGCTGTGATTTGCTACCAAAGCTTAGGGGTGGGAGTGGGGGTCAAAGTTGAACAAGAGCAACCCCATGAATATGGGCAAACCTCATTCAGGAGGACCTAAGTCTGTATTCCTTCTACAGTTTAAACAGTAAACTCAGCCAAAGAATAAACTTATCACAAAGAATAAATAAATCATTTTATATTTGTATTGCAGTCACCAATAATATTAATCAGTAACTCATTAGATTGAAGTCAATTATTTCTTAAGAAGTTATTTATAATCTTGACCTGTTTTTTTTTCTTTATTTCATGTGAAGAAACAGTTACAAATATTGCTGAATATATATAGCTCAGAGATAGATCACATGAGAGATGCCCAACATGTAGAAGGCCCTGGATTCCAATCTCTAGAACTTTAAAAACCAAAAAACACAACAAAAACAACAACAACAAAATACAAATACCAGCCTATTTGTGAAAAAAAAAAATCACAAATAAGGAATAAAATCTACATTTATGGATTTTTTTTTTTTTGCACAAAGTGTTTTAGAAAGATGCAATTGTATTTTAGAAACATTTTCATTTACATTCCTGACATTTCTCATCTACTAAGCAAGTAGGGTTGTACTGAGAAGTAACTGTTTAGTCTCTCCTACTTAAAATAGCCAGCCTCATGTAGCCATTATTAAATTGACCATGTAGTGAAGTCATTTGAATGATTACTGTAAAACAGGATTTAAGAGGAAAATAAATGAAAGAGGAAAAAGTAATTTGGGGATTATTTTCAAGCTCTAGACAGTTGGGGTTGGGTGCCATGACACAATTATTCTCTTTTGCCTTTGGACATGGGAAGAATATATGGCTTTCCTTTGAAAAAAGGAGTTCCTTCTGAGTCAACAGTCTGTGGTCAAAGTAAACACTTGACTAAAGATCAGGTTTGAGCAACTACTTAGGACCAGCGTGAAGGCATTAATCAAGCAAGGAGCTGAGATGCAGACTATAGGAGACACACTATGGTGTGTCAGAAGCATCCTGGGTCAGGGTCCATCATCTCCGAGGATGTCCTGCACCTTACATTTTACAGTTTCCTGGAAAAAAAAAATTACTAGAAGTTACCCCAAATGAATAAGTACAGCTATCAATAAACAGCTTGCAGACAAACGTACATACAGAAAACCCCGATTCTGTTTGTTGAGAGCTGCAACCCCCTCCTGCTCCATTATTCCATTGATGGAAAACATTTACATCTCCTTTGTTAGCCAGTTTTCTGTAGAAATTTTATAATCACTAAGCAGCTCTATTTCACTGCTCTTTGAGAAGTGTCTCTGAGTGACTAGACTCATGTTCTCATTCTACAGCTAGAAAAGTTGTTTTTTTCTTAACTTTAGTCTATCATACATCAAACCTGTCAAGCTTTTTCATTAAAGTTCATGGTTTTTAAGTTCATTGTAAATAACTCAAATTGAATTTACAAAAGAAGGGAGAATGCCTTGCAGTAATGTTGGGCATTACAAACTGTAATAATATCCATTGTCAAATGGGATTTCTCAAGTGGATTTCTATAGAGAGGAAAAAAGGATTTAGCAAAATGAAAATATTTTGAATTTTAAATCAATGTTACACTTTGTGAGTTGACGTCTTTGTTTTTTTTCTAAGTCTAGAAGTTTTTGTTCAGTATTAAAAACACATCTAGTGGCAATGTTCATGACACCCTTAAGAGTTACTTGGTTGGAGAAGAGACTAGGTGGCTTTCATCTGCATAAGAAGGGTCATAAAATTTACTGATAACTCTGAAAATATTTTCAAAGTAAGCAATAACTTGCATTTTCTTTTCCAAAAGGATGACCCTAAATTGAACTGGACAGGGTCATTGCAGCAGCATGGCACTTTTCGTCAATCACCATTCACTTCTGGAAGCAGAAGCTAGATGAATGATAGGGAATAAGACTCTCACCAGCATGGAAGTTGGTCAAGGCCCAGGGAACGCCAGTGTGCTGTTGTTTGAGATAGGCCTGAAGTTGCTGTAGGTCAGCCAGTCTCACACTTAGGAAAAACCCTGGGTGCGAAACAGGAGAAGCAAGACAGATAACCACAGCCACAGGCCACGAGGACAAACTTTTTCAGACTGCAGTCACTGCTATTTCCTGATTCCTGGCTCCTTCACCCCCAACCCTGGGATTTTCAAAGCAAAAGGAAAGCCTGCGAACTGATTGTCATGCTGTTCTTTGGATTGCAAGATCCTTAGCCAGCCTGTTTTCTTCTCTGTCCTTCGCAGTGGTGTCATGCTTGTGCTGTATGAGAGGTAGTGAAACCTTTAAGAGATGTGGTCTAGTGGAATCACAGGGGATGTGCTGCCTGCCATAAAGGATTAAGGTAGCGTTCCTGTCACCCCTTAGTACTTATTAGACAGTTAGGTTATAAAAAAGAGCAAGAGGGACAGGACTCTCATCTGAGCCTGTACTATACTGTTCAGACTTTTAGTCAAACCACAAACTACATTTTTGAAGTTGTTGCTGCAGATATTTTGTTGTAATAACACAAATATGACTAGTATATACTTTCCTTCTTGATTTCTAATCTGATTTGCAAAAGTAAATTAGTGATGAGTCTGCTCACTGATACTCAGACCCCTGCTGGATAACAGCTGTTATAGAATTGTCTGCATTGGTGAAGGAAATAAAAGGTCATAAAGACTATATAAAGGTTTAGACAATGTGGCATCAGTCAGTTAAGATGGCAGCCACTAGATATCCAGGAAATCATGAATTAACAATAAATATGACTATGACATAATTCATTATATAATCATTTCTTACGAAGTGCCACCTTTTTGTGTATGTGTTTTTTTTTGTTTTTTGTTTTTTTGTTTTTTTTTTTTTTTTGAGACAGGGACTCACTGTGTAGCCCCAGCTGACCTGGAACTTGCTATGTAGACCAGGCTGAACTGAATTTCTGCCTGCCCCTTCCTTCCAAGTACTGGGATTAAAGGCTTGAATCACCACACCCAGCTCAAAGTGCCACTTATGTGTGATTCTGTGTAAATATGTCCTTGAGACCTACCGTTACGCTTGAGTGAATAAAGTATGTCCAATAGACCTGTGGCTCTTTGCATCTTCTTTAATTTCCCCTTTGTCTTTGCTTTCCTGACCTCAGAGGTCAGATTTGACATTTGGCATAGTCAGCAGAATACAACTGTAAAGATAAGTGGACAGTCTTCCCCAGTGGCTGAGAGAGGAGATGTAACCCTAACACAGCATGTGGTACCCTCTGAGCCATTCTTTCCTTTGGGGCCCCAGCGGAGAGCTGATCCAAGGTGAACAGAACCCTTGCATCCTTGGAAAAGGCTCCTGGGGTCCTGGTGAATGCTTTTGCTGAGTAAGGAGCAGAAGACAGCAGTAAAGGTAAGCTGGCTGTTCCTGCCTGCATTGAAAGCTGGTCATGAAAACACCAGGAAGTGGGAAGCCAAAATATGTGAGCTGCAGCCTTCATGTTATAGGTTTGAATTATTTTCTAATAAACAATTAAAGTCATATTTAAGAAAACTTGCAGAAGTGGCAGTCTCAAAAAAGCTCTAAGGACCAATTTCCATCCTTTAGCTTGCATAAACCTTATCAAGACACTTCAGGCATCTACAGCTTTTTGCTTACCAGTCATCTGCATCACCTGCTGTTGGGGGTCCCAGCACCCAGGGCCAGCCCGAGCGCAGTGGGTTGAGGGGGTGAGCAGGCTCGGAATCAAAACGCGGACTCCAGGAGTTGAGCGGAAAGCCAGCAGTGGTAATCTGCTGCAAACTCATTTATTCAAGAAAGAGCAGAGAGTCTTATAGGTCTTGTTAGCCAATAGCCTTATGGGGTGGGGTCCTGACTACAGCCAATCACAGTTTGTTCCCAGGTGGATCAGGTTCCCTCCAGGTGCGGGGCAGAAACTGGCTTCACAACCAACTGGTGTGGAGCACCACACCCATGAAAGCCATTCCTCCATTCCTCCTGGCAGGTGGCCTAGCTAGGCCCACCCTGCATTATGCCCAACAACCTGCCAGCATGAGGGTGCCGGCAGACCAGGTTTAAGTGCTAGTCTTTACAGATATGATTATAAAAAAAAAAATGACAGAGGATCAAGACCAAAAAAAAAAAAATAGTTTCTGGGGTTGTCACATAGAAAACATAAGAAGAAAATGACATTTTTCAGATTGATAATACCACATGCGAAGGGCTCTACTCCAGTGAAGAAATTACATGTGGAAGTCATTGGCTGATTATAATAATCCAGGACTGGGAATGCAGCTCAGCATTACACACACACACACACACACACACACACACACACACACACAATAAGAGAATTAAGAGAATGGATTGTAGTTTTTGCTTTGGGTTGTGTGTGTGTGTGTGTGTGTGTGTGTGTGTGTGTGTCTGTGGTGTTAAGGTCTGAATAGAGGGTCTTGTGCATGTGCCCCACCACTGAATTATACCCCAGACTCCACTTTTTGTTCTCCAAATCCATCAGTCTTGGAAGAGTAAGCCAAGCTGGTGGTTAGATGCACACTAATGAGAACCATTGCGTGTTTCTCTCAAGTCTTTGATGGTGGCATTCATCTGAGTTCACCTAGGATTTGGCATTATTATTGTTTTATAGAACAAGGTCAACTCCAGGTCTTTCCATCTGGTCATTGCTACCATAGTACTGTGGGTCACAAAACTAATGTGGAATTCTATCATTGTTAAAGTTTATCTATTCCAAATATTCACTTAGGATCAGGTGGTACTGTTTTGGAAAGGTCACAGATGGAATAGAAGATGCAGCCTTGGTGAAGGAAGCACATCAGTAGGGGTGGGTTTTGAGAGTTCATAGCCATGGCCCATTTCTAGTTACTCTCTTTCTGCTTCCTGTGTCTGCTTGAAGATGTGAGTCCTCAGGTTTCTGCTTTGGCCACATTTGCTGCCAAGTCTTGCTGCCTTGATGGACCCTTATCCCTTTGGAAACATAATAAGGTGTTTAAGTCTTCCACTATAATTGTGCTGGGGTTAACCTGTATCTTTATATACAGGAGTATTCATTTTATAAGAAAGTGAGTGCACCAGTATTTGGTGGATGTGAAGGACTGTAATGTCCTCTTGATGGATCCCTGAATCAGTATGAAATGATCTTCTTAATCTCACTTTTGTTTGAAGTCTATTTTGTCAGATATTTGAGCACCTATTCATGCCTGCTTGGAATACCTTTTTCCATCCTTTTACCTAAGGTTGCATTTGTCCTTTGATAGTAAAGTATATTTCTTGGAGGCAACAAATAGATGGATCTTGTCTTTTAATCCAGTCTGCTCATCTCTCAATTTGGGAATTTAATCCATTAATATTCCAAGTCATCATCCAAAGGTGTGCATTAATTCCTGTCACCATGTTCACTTTGTAGAGTTTGGTGTTGTATGTTGCTTTTCCGTCTCTGTGATTTGCGCTCACAGTTCTAGGTTCCAGAGAGATTAGAATCCATCATGTCAGGAGGGCATGGTGAGGTGGCTAGAGCAGGAGCAGAAGAAGCTAAGGGCTTACATCTTCAAGCAGGCACAGGAAGCAGAGAGTGACTAGGGATCTAGCAAGGCTTAAGAACTCTCTAAGCCTGAAGTGCTTTTTCCAACAAGGCCACACCTTCGAAGACCTCTCAAAGCAACACCTCCAAGTGGGGATAAAATGTCCAAATACTTGGAACCTATGGGGGACAACTGTCATTCAAACCATCACATTCCACTCCCTGGCCCCCGTAGACTCCTGACCATATCAAATGCAAAATGCATTTAGTCTACCTTCAAAAGTCCCCGTAGTCCTTACCAGTCTCAATATTATTCAAAAGTCCAGAGTCCAAATTCTCTTTTGTGACTCAAGGCAATCTCTTAACTACAAGCCCCTGTAAAATCAAAAGACAAATTACATAATGTTATGGCACTTAAGCCTCTGGGTAGGACTACTCAGACTCCAGATATTCCAAATCAGCCAAATTTATTTAACCGGGTCAGTGATTGCACTCTCCAGAAGAATTAGAGAGCACAGAAGATGAAGTTGCAGGCAGGAGAAACTCAGGACCTCATTAACATACTAGGTATTTGGGCCCATCTATTTAGCATAACTTAAGGTGAACCTGCCTCCCTAGGGGTGGTCCTATAAGTAAATGATTGACTAGCGAAACTGAAAGGGTGGGTTTTCTCAAGGTACCCTGGAGATTGTTTAGTCCATCTCAGTTAATTTTCTTGGGCTATTTGCCACTTTAACAATACTTCCAACATACAATGGAACCAAATACACATTCCCATTTCAAAAGGGAGGAATGGAGGCATAGTGAGAAAATATTGAACCCAAAAAAGACTGAAAACCAGGAGGGCAAACACCAAATCCAGTAGCTCCATGTCTGACTTCCAGGACTTTACTTCCAAGGGGCTTAACTGGTTCAGCCCCTCCAGCTTCGCTGTGTACAATCCTCGCCCCCTCCTGCAGGACTCACTCCTTGTATTCAGCTCTCTGTGACAGATCTCTTGCCTCTAGCATCATGAATGTCTTATTGGGGTCTCCATTGCCAACCAGGCTTCGCCTTTAAGCTTCATGCAATGGCCTATCAGGGCCGCTTGACCCAACAGTAATGCCCTTGCTGCAGCTACCTGGCCTTGTCAGCTCTCTGAAACAGCAGAGGAAGAACCAAGGACCCCTTCACTTTTGCATCTTTCATGCTTTTAAAGCCAGTACCACATAAATGACATTGCCAAGTTTGGCTGCCGGCCTGGCGTGGACCCTGGCCCACTTCATCCACAAACTCATCAGTTTTTCTTTGCTGTGGTTTCCTAGCAGTAGAAAACCCCTCAGGCATTTTCCTCTCAGTAACTGGAGGCTTAGCTGGGTGTGGTCTTGCCCTGGAGGCACTCTTTCCATTGTTTAAGTACAAATCTCTAGGCTGTTCGTTAAACACCTTAATCCTATCAAAGAGATCCTTTCCTTCAGCACAAGATTTGGCACCAACATTAATCTTCCCAGTGCTCTTTTTCAATCCAAACTTTACTTTCTTCCCTGTTTGCTCTTTTTCACTGTAGATCTGCCTAATATTCATTATTAATAGCCACACTACCATTTCTACATTAGGCTGTCTTGAAATTTCCTCTGCCTCTGTCAGTTCATGCTTTTCAACTTAGCCTCAGGCAAGCTCTTAGGCTGTGGGCAGACACCAGCCAAAAAATCCCATTTGCTGCTTAATAAGTTCCCTCAGGCATGGTGTTTAATACAGCAGCAGGAAAGTAACTAATACAGTGCCTTCCAATTTCTGCTTCTTAATTACTCTTTCTTAGCATGGTCCGTTCTCTCCTGTAGCCTCCTGGATGTTTTTATTGTTCTCTTCAATACAAAGAAAATTCAAGTATTTTCTGTAGTGCTGGTTTAGTGATCCTTCAACCCTTCAGTTTGTTTTTACTGAAATTATGGCAGGTAGTTTTGCTGGATATAGTAATCTGGATTGGCAAGTATAAGAAACATAAGATATTAGTCTTTTCTTTCAAACACTATAAAATATTTTACAGGGAAAACTATTGTTCTAATCACCCCCTCCTTACCCTACAAAAACTTTTGATTTATAATGAGGAATTCTAATCTTTGGATCAACCCTTCATTACCCTAAAAAAGCTCTTGATTTATGACAAGGGATTCTAATCTTCTGATCACCCCTAACACCCACCCTATACAATTTTTGGTTTCATGAGAGAAGGAAAAGAGTCCTGGCACATTCCAGGTCTTGACGGCCTGGGAACGAGGGGAAGGCTGAGCCCTTCCTCTTCTTTGGTCAAATCCCCCCACCCATTTCCTTTTTCTTCCTTTGTGCAGATTCTTAGCCAACAGGGAAAGATTGTGAGGCGGAACCCTAACCAGTGGGGAAAAGACACAGTGTGATTCTTTTAGGAGTTAGGGTAAAAACTTGTCATATCCTCTGTCCCGTGTGCTTGCCTCTCTGTTTCTTTGTAATGAGTAGTGCACCCTTCTGATCAGAAGTGAAGGTTTACCTGGTCCGAGTGGTGGTGGTCTCTTTCTTTCCAACTCTGAACATATTTCTAACAGCAAGTATTATCTCTCAGTACTCGGACTGTATCATGCTGCCTGGCTTTTATGGTTTCTGTTGAGAAATCTGCTATGATTTGGATGTGAATTGGTGCTTCTCCTTTGCAGATTTCAATATGTTTTCTTTGTTCTCTATGATTAGTGTTTTAGCTATAATATGTTGTGGGATAATGCTTTCCTGTCTTGTTTGGTGTTCTGAATGCTTACTGAGTCTGAATTTTCACATCTCTCTAGATTTGGGAAGTTTTCTGCTATAATTTCAATGACTATATTGTTTATAACAGCATTGGCTTAAAATTCTCTCAGTCCATGTGCTCAGCCTAGTAGGGCCTTCATATTACCCTTAAAAAATATTGTATTTTTTTATGCACATGAGTGTGTTGCCTGCATGTATGTAAGAGCACCCATATTTTGCAGTGCCTACAGAGGACAGACAATGGCGTTGTATCCCCCCAGAATTGGAGTTACAGATGGCTGTTAGCCACCATGTGGGTGCTTGGATTCGAACCCAGGTCTTCTGCAAGAACAGCTAGTGTTCTTCACTGATGAGCCCTCTCTCCAGCCTTTCTTCTATTACTCTGAAGAGTAAATTACCAACTGCAGGAGTAACCACAGCTGCTGTATGGGCCCATTATGCAAATACCATACTAGCCAGTTAAAAATAGTGGTTCCTTTAACTTCAATAACTCTTAGAGGATAAACAAACACAGATAGCATGGTTGTGTACTAAGATATTAATTACTCAGATTAGAAGTAAATTGGATAAGAATAGGGAATTGTATTAGTTCAGCTGGTAAAAACCTGAAGTGGAGAAAGGACCTGGGAGATTGGTATACTGTGAGGGTCCACAGATTTTAGAGGTTATTAAAGCTATGGAAAGTTACAGTAAAAAAGAGAATGAGATGGGGGGGGGGGAGGAAGAGAAGTGAAATGAGACGGAAAGGATCTGAGCTGTATGTAGGAGAACAGTAGAGAGCGCACAACACTAGGCTGAGTGGAGCACCATGGAACAATCACAAAACCTAGCCAGGCAATACACAAGTTAAAGGAGACCATTTGAAATATTTAGGCAAGAGAGAAGATTATGGGGCTGGAGAGATGGCTCAGTGATTAAGAGTACTTACTGCTCTTGCAGAGGACCCAGGTTAGACTCCCACATGGTGGCTAAAAACTGTAACTCCAATTCCAGGGGGTTCTGATGCCCTCTTCTGGCCTCTGCAGGCACTGCAAACATGTGGTGCACTTACATTCATGCAGGCAAAACATTCATACATATAAGATAAAAATAATTTTTAAAAAGAGCAACCATCAAAAAATAATATGAAACCAAAAGACAGGTGAGATGGTTAAGTGGCTTGGAGAACCAAGTTTTATCTCCAGAGCCCACATAGTGGAAGGAGAGAACCAACTCCCACAAATTGTCCTCTGACCTCCACATGTGTGCCATGGCAAGTGTGTGTCCCACCCCCACTCTCAGATAAATAAATGTAATAGAAAAGCTTTTTAAAAAATTTAAATAGGGGCTGGAGAGGCGACTTGGCAGTTAAGAGCATTGGCTGCTCTTGCAGAGGACCCAGGTTTAGTTCCCAGCACCCACACGGCAGCTAACAACCATCTGAAATTCCAATTCCAGGGGATTCAATTCACTCTTCTGGTCTCCGTGGGCATTGGACTACATGGTGTACTTATACACATGCAAGTGAAACACTCAAACACATAAAATTAAAATAAAAAGTAAATTAAAGATGACAAAATTAGCAATAACAACAATGAAAAGACAAAGTATAATAAAAGTACATTAGATTAACCAGTATCTTACCAGTCAGTATTTCTTTCTCAGTGGGATGAATTTGAAAATTTTTGCCTCCCTGTGATATTTTATGGAACAAACTATGGTGTGGGGAAGTGTAATTTGCTATCCCAGTTCAAATCTATGAAACCAGATTTGAGGTATTTACTGGCTCAGTGGAGTTTTAAACAGTTACCTTCTGGAGTAAGTTGAGTCCTGTGGTTTTCGGATTCCTCCTTGATACTCCCTTGATATTCTCTCTGGCTTGGTACTGTGTGGGAAACAGCTGTGTATGTAGAGGTGTTTTGTTGATTTCAGCAGCAGCAGCAGCCTTGATTGGCTGTTACAATGTTACAGTGACTCACTTCCGCCCAGGCTTCTATACCCAGGACTGACCCCTGTTTCCTGCCAAAGGAGGTATGTAGGGTCCTCGGTCCCAGGTTCCCAGCTGGAGCTCTCGCCTTTGTGTTTCATAGCAGCAGTGAGCAGGGAGGGGTTGTAAGCAGCTGTGGTTCCAGCCCCAAGATGTACTTCAAAGCCTTCAGTTCCTAGCCTTGACTTACTTCTATTATGTATCTAGGTCTTGGTGCCCTGTTCCTGAAGCGTAAGTACATGTGAGGTAAACCACTTTCCAGGCAGTGCAGTGCTTGCTTGCTGTGGCCAACAGCTGGTCCAGCACTCCCGCCTGTTTCCCCAAAGAGATCTCCTGGCTTGATAAACTTATTACATCTATCATCTCTTGCAGGAACAGAGATTGTTGGTATGTCTTGACTATTTGTTTTTAGCCATGTTACCTGGAAGGTCTTTTTTCTTTTTAACAGGGTCTTGCACTGTAGACTCACTATGGAGTTCAAGCTGACCTCAAATATGTGGCAGACCTTCTGCCTCAGTCTTCCAAGTATTGATATTACAGATGTATGTAACCATGTCCTGCCATTTTTGCACTTTGTTAAAAATTAATTGATCATATATGCCTATTTCTAGAATCTTTTTTCCTGTCTCAGACATGATTCTATTATTAGAATCTATTTTCTATGCATGTCATTATTCTGTTATGACAGTCTGCGAGTTATTATAAGCTTCTAGTAAGTCTTGAAGTGAGGTACTGTTGTGTTTTCTAACATTTTCAACAAGAGGTTCTTGGCTGCTTTTTGTTCTTTGCACTTCCATCTGAATTTTAGGAGCTTGACTAGACATGCTCAGCTTTAAAAATTGAGATTGCACTGGATTTACATATTTGGGGAGGATGACATTTTAAAAATATCAAATATTCTAATTTATGAGCATGTTAGCTTTCCACTAACTTAGACCATTAAGATTTGAGAACCCTAACTTACAGTTTTAATACTATAGTTTTCAATGGACAAGTGTTGCACATTTTAATCATGTATTTCAAATTCTCGCTATGTAGTCCAAGCTAGCCTTGACCTCACGATCCTCCGGCCTCAGTCTCCTAAGTGTTGACATTACAAGGGTGCACTAGTACTCTGACCTTCACAATGTTCTGGTGAAGACTATGGTTAAGTCTTACAGAAAAAAAATTTAAACACAGAAAATTATTTATTTTTATTTTATGTGTATGGGTGTTTTATTTTTATTTATTTATTTTTGTTTATTTCTGTTTACGTGTAGGAGTGTCTTGCCTATGTCTATGTAAGTGCCACCGTATGCATGCAATGCCCATAGAGGCCAGAAGAGGAAGTCAAATCCCCTGGAACTGGAGTTATAGATGGTTGTTAGCTGTCACATGTGTGCTCAGAACTGAACCCAGGTTCTCCGCAAGAGCAGCCAGTGCTCTTAACCATGAGCCATCAAAAAAAATTCAACAACAAATTTTGATTGTTCTTTTTTAATATGAGAAGTACATTTTCTTTGGTCATCTCATCCTCTATTCTACAAGAGCAGTAAATTTTCTAATAATTCTGGCAAATACCTACAGATGCTACAGTATATTCTACATAGAAATCATGTCAACTTCAAAGCAAAAGGCTTTTAATTATTCTGTTCTGATATGAATACCATTAAGTTTTCTTGAGTAATTTCACTTGACTAGACTCTCCAGGAAAATCTTGAACAAAAGCACTGAGAATTAGGGCTAGGAATGTGGCTTGGTTGGTAGAGTCCTAGCATGCATGAAGTCTGGGTTTGATTTTCAACACTGCATAAACCAGGTGTGGTAGTACATGTCTGTAATCCTCACTCTGTAGATGGAGGTAGGAAGATTAGTTCACACTCATCCTTAACTGCTGAGTTTGAAGTCTGGGTTATAAGACCCTGTCTAAAAACAAAAAATACTGAGAGTTTACTCTTATGTTGGAGAACATTCAGACTTTCTCCAATCAGAACAGAGAAAGAGTACAATTTATACATTTGTTTTCCTTTTGTTGGTCTCTTAAGAAATAAAAGTCTGTAACTTTTGTAACAAAAATTAGTATCTTAAAAAAGTATATAAAAAAATCCCAAGACTACAGTGCCTCACTGTGGCTCCATTCAGAACTTTCCCTCGCTTGTCACAAGGGCTCATACTGGTGACCGCTACAGCCTGGAGCTTTGACTCTAAGACTATGAAAGGCATTCCCTAGAGGCCTTTGTGTGCAGTGGCAGGGGAGGATGGTGAGAAGTGAGGATGAGCATATCAGCTAAGACATTTCGCCTTAGAAACATGTTTAAATGCGGTGAAGGATTCTGTGCTGACAGTTGTTATTTCCTGCCTGTGTTTTAATGATGTTGTTTCACTGTTTTCCTGTTTCTGCTGTTCTAGGTTTTGTCCTGGTTTGTTTTGAGGCAGGGTCTCACACTGTAGCCAAGCTAGCCTGCTATGTATCCCAGGCTAACTCAGGCTCATGGCAGTCCTCCTGCCTTAGTCTCCCAAGGGCTGGGATTCCTTGACTAAGCCAGCACACCTGGCTATCACCTCTTTTATCTCTATCATTTTTCTGAATGCACTGGGCCCTTTCTTTAGCTGCTTTTCATGTCTCGTCACCATTCACTTATAACAATGTGATTTTTAGCTGCTGTGTTCATCAGACTTTTTATAAGCATTACCGAATAATGGAGTAAGACATTGTAGTAAGGAAGGACAGATTTATTTGAGATCAGTTTCAGAGGTTCCGTGGTGGGGAGGGGATGATGGAGGGCAGAGATTCACCTCATGGAAGACAAGAAGCAGAGATAGAAGGCCTGCACCCATGGCTTTCTCCCCGCCAACCTCTTATCCCACTAGGTTCCAAACCTATGGGATGGTCCAGCCCACATTCAGGGTGGATCTTCACCTTTTAGTTAGAGATAAGTGTTACTAATCTAGACACTTCTCAATCCAATCATTTTAACCATCAAGATTAAAGATTAACAAGTCCATTTTGTGTTAACTTGACACCTAAACCCATCTTCTTTAATCATAGATTTCACTCTTGACCTCCAAAAGACTCATGTCTGTCTCATAATGTAAAGTGCATACAGTCCATCTCCAAGAGCCTCCCCAGCCTTAACAGTTCTGACATCATACAAAAGCCCAAATTCAAAGTCTTTTCTGAGATTCAAGGCAAATTATTAGTTATGAGTCCCCATTATGTGATATGCAAATAGAAGAACTTCGGAGAGCAAAGAGTTGTTTGGGGCCACAGTTCCAGAAGTTTCAGTCTGTTACAGTGGGGAGGGGCGCTGAATCTCATGGTGGCCAGAGAAGGGAGGAGAGAGGGAGGGAAGGAGGGAGGGAGAGAGAATGGAAATGGCTGTTGTGTAGGCTTGCTCCCCACCCCACTCTGACTCCATCTGGGTCCTCACTATGGGATGGCACATACAGCCCACATCCAGGGTAGACTTCCCCCTTAATCATCCCTGGAAACTCCTCACAGATACACACACTTTATTCATCTCCTAGGCACTTTTCAGTCTATCAAGTCGACAGTCAAGATTAGCCACCATATGTGTCTTGATGTGGTTTTCTTCTTTGTATTTCTTAGTCTTGGAGTACATTAAGCTTTTTATGTTTGTACATTTACAGTTTTCATATTTATTTACTGGTTGATTGAGTGACTGAGACAGTGTTTCACTTGTAGCCCAAACAGATCTAGAATACACTATGTAGCTCAGGCTGGCCATGAACTCACAGCAATCCTGCCTCAGTCTCTCAAGTGTTGGATTATAGGCATGAACCTCCATGCTTGGCTTAGTTTTTTTTATATTTTAAAAAACTGGTCACTATTTCTGCAAACATTTTTCTTTATTTATCCCTATCTTTGGAAATACCAATTATAAGTGTATTTGGTCATTTGAATTTACCCCAGAACTCAGTGATGACCTGTTTCTTTTTAGTTCATTTATTTCTTTCTATAGTTTATTCTGAATAGTGTCTATTGCTATGTAATTTTAATATAATGTCTCATCTACTATTAATCTCACTGAATATATCTCAGATATTGTAGTTTCATCTCTGTAATAGTTAACATTAATCAGTATCTAAAATCACCTAAGAGGGGCTAGAGAGATGGCTCAGCAGTTAAGAGCACTGGCTGCTTTTTACAAAGGACCTGGGTTTGATTCCCAGTACCCACATGGTGGCTAACAACCATCTGTAACTCCACTTCCAGGGGAATCCAAGGCCCTTTTCTGACTTCCTCAGGCATTGCATGACATGGGTGCACTTACCTACATGCAGGCAATACACTCATACGCATAAAACAAAAATAATAAATAAAATAAAATCCTCTAGGAGACAAGACTCTGAGCATGCCTGTGAGAGATTATCTTGATTACATTAACTGAGGTGGGAAGACCCATTCCAAGGGGTGGGGTCCTGGACTGAATAAAAAGAAGAAAGCTGGCTGGAGAGATGACTCAGCAGTTAAGCGTGTGCTCTGTTCCTGCAGAGGACACAAGTTCAGTTCCTAGCATCCGTATCTGGTGACTCACCTGCTCACAAGTCCAGCTCCAGGGGATCCAATACCCTCTTCTGGCTTCCATGAGCCCCTGCATTCATGTGTATATATTCATACACATATACACATAATTAAAAATAAAACTCAATAAAAAAAATAAAATGAGTTAGTCTTTAGGGAGGAGGCTTCCAGGTCAGTTCAAGCTCCATTGCTCTAAGTCCTGTGACTGAAGTAAATCCTGCCTTCACTAATAGGGTCTTGCTTTCAAGTTCTTGGAGGAAATCAAGGACTATGGGAACACTAGCTCTCATAGTTTTGGAGGATACTATGCAAGCTGCTAAGGGAGAAAATCAACCAACGGTCCAATCCTAACTTTAAAGGCTTAATAACCACAACAATGATGAACACAGTGAACCATATTGGTATAGTAGTGGCACTTTTATTTGGGGGTAACCAACAGCTATTTAATTGGACTTAAAGTCCACTCAATGAGAGGGAACTCATGTGTGGTACTGTAAACATAGCCAAATACACATGGCTGGAGAGGTCATATATCTTAGAGAAAATCCTATGTCTCTCACATCCCTAGACAAATGTAATTTCTTACTACATGCTAAATATGGATCCTTATAGTTACAAACAAATATACCAGTCACCACTCATCAAAGATGCTTCTTTTGCAACAGATGGAGACTATTACAGAGTTTTTTAACTGTCACACACAGAGAATAAGTGTCTTTGAGGTGCTCAATCCTAAGTGACACATCTACAATTGAACCTCTATACCTAAGGCTCTCAGAACATAGTAAACCAGGGGGTAGAGAGAATACTAATGCATCTCTCATCAGAAAAGCTTCCTAATGCAACAGAGAGCAATGAACCACAGAAAATCCAATTAGCCAAAGTACAGAGAATAAGAGACTGCAGAGTCTCTTACCCACCCATAGCTCAGGGAACATTTTGGAAGAGAGGGTAGAAAGACTGTAAGAGCCAGAGGTGGTAGGTGACCAGAAGGAAACAAGAGTCTTACAGGGTCCTAGGAATTCACTCATAGGAACTTACAGCAATGGTGGAAACATGTACAAGGCCCATGTAAACTCAATCAGACAAAAACCAGCATCAAACTGGGGAAATGGTCAGGAGGCCCTGACCTTAGCTGAGGACCTAAGCTGATCACTGATGGGTGAGGGAGAGTTATCTTCTTTAAGGGAGTGATACTAGTTAGACTGAATGGGCTTCAGTGGCTGAACTCACACTGAGAGATAGTTGGGTATACACACTTGACTTGATAGACCTTAACATAGATGACAGAGTGTGTGAAATCGTATGGGTATGGGGAGTGGGACTCTAAATATAATTAAGAGGTATTGTATGAAATGCACAAAAGTTCAATAAAATATGTTAAAAAAGAAAAAAAGTAAAGCATTACCGTTCATCTCTTTCTGCTTCCTAATTGTGAATGCAACGTGACCAGCTGCCCTTGAGCTCCTGCCATCAAGACTTCCCCGCCATGACGGACTTTGCCCTCCAACAGTGAGCCAAAATAAGCCCTTTCTCCCTTAAAATGCTTTGGTCAAGATATTTTATCACAGCAATGAGACAAGCAACTAAGACAATCTCTATGTATTTGACAGGGTCTTCAAAACTGTTCTCCACGTTGCTAACCTATTTAATCTTTTCACTGCTTTCATGATGAAACAGAAAGATGTTTATTGACAGTGTCTGCAGAGGAAACTTTGACATGGCTGTCTGTCCCCCTGCAGCATGTGGTGGTATGCCTTTTGGGAGTAGCAGCAGTGGCACATACCAAGGGCAGTAAGATGCAACTAAGGTGAGGCCATCTGAAGGTGGAATGTCTGTGGGAGTAACTCCAGGCTGTCAGGTTTCTGGGTGGTATGGAGTGGTAGGTCTGCTTGATAAGTAGAGTCCACTGTGTGAGTATGGAGAACAGCTCAGGGCTGGGTGTGGTGGTTCACACCTGTAATCCTAGAACTCAAGGGGGAGAGGCAGGCAGATGTCTATGAGCTTGAGGCCAGTCTGGTCTACACAGCAAGTTCCAAGCCAACTTTGGGCTGGAAAGCCAGTGCTCAAAGCTGAGAGTGATACCCAGGAAGAGACTGCCTATTTAATAGGGAGCGAGTGTGATAGGTGAGGGACCAACAGTAGACATCCTTTATATTAGAGTTCACAGAAAAATTGAATAAATGGGAGGAAGATATGGAGGTACTAGCATGCTGTATCTTAACAGCTATCAAGCCAAGAATAGTAAGTACACCAATTGGACCTATGCTAAGAAGCCCTTCTGGGAAGTGTTAGATAGAAGACCCAAGGTAAAGGTGCGTTTAAGAGGAGAGAGGTGGGCATGATGTCTCTGCCATAGGTCAAGACAGGATGTCTCTGCCATAGGCCAAGAGGGCAGAAAAAGGCCAGTGCAGCAGAGACCCCAGGACAGGGATGTGGAGGGGTTGATGAGTTCCACTGTGCTAGCTGCTCTGGAGGATGAAACACTTGTAGAGTGGAAACCCTAACAGCTGCTCCCATAATGTGGTAGCCAGGTGTGTTTGCAGGTAAGGACCATATGTGGTGACACTCCACATTGCTTCTCAAAATATTCAGGCTTGGGTAGGCACTGGGACTAGGTGTACCTTGGTTCCTGGTGGTCTCCAAGAACATCACAAGCAACGGGCATTAGCTGACAGGTATGAAGAGAGGGTGGTTCAGGTAAAGTCTCTGAGCAGGCACGCCTTGATGGTTTAGTGAAGCTGTGACTGGCAGTGTGGGTACAGCCTACCCGGCAGGCAGATACAATCTTGACTGGCAGCAGGGCACAGCCTTGATTGGCTGGTGGGCACAACTGTGGGAGCTAGGGGGTGCAGCTGTACCATCCTATGTACCAGCTTGGCATTACAGTTTCAGTCAGCCCCACTGAGGTCTGTAGGGTGAGGAAATGCACAGAGGTTCCATGAAAGTATCCCAGGTTGAATCAGATAACTGCTAAGAACAGATGGACTGGTTCTTGCTATCAATTTACTTTAGCATCTTCTAAGTGGCGAACTTTTGTGATCCCCTGACACTTGCTTGAAAGGGATAAAAATGGAACTTTCAAATGCTTCACCAAGGTTATCTCCACAACCCCACTATTCGTTATGGGCTGGTGGTTTAGGTCTGTATGTTGTTGTCCTGCTCATCCTCTGCAAAAGGTTTTTGTTATATAGATGACATTGCTAACCTTTGAGTGTTTTTTCAGGTTTGGAAATCCACTGAAGTGATATGCATGGAAGGTGGAAGAATGGAAACATTGTTCACAAAGACAGAAAAGGCCAGGTGTAGCTGTGGAGTTCTTATGAGCTTCA
Organism: Eospalax fontanierii; assembly: GCA_035773235.1. Classification (NCBI taxonomy): domain Eukaryota; kingdom Metazoa; phylum Chordata; class Mammalia; order Rodentia; family Spalacidae; genus Eospalax; species Eospalax fontanierii. Next base: position 29,832,074 of record CM069531.1, on the reverse strand, counting down.
GGGTTGGGTAAGGCACATAGTACCTACCACAGTGACTGTGCCTGTGAATGTTAAAGAGTAAACAAGCATCTTGTGAGAGTAGAAACAGATGCACCCAGAAGTCATAAGGTTGTTGGTTGAGACTCTCAGGGCTGGGGGGTGAATTACCTTTAGTTATTGGCCACAGAGACCCCTAAAATGATTAAGGCTATTGCTACTACTACTTGGGAGAAATAAAGCTAGGACTAAGCTGGAAGTGTCCCTTTCAGCTGGCTAGCTCTCGTAGTGCCAGAAGGTGCCACTAAGATTTCTGGGGAGAATTAAGACCATAGGTCCTACTCAGCTGTGATCCTGCATGCTTTATGATACAAGTGCCCGGCAAGATGTGCCAATTAGTGCAGTAGTGGCCTAAATGGTCATGGATAGAACTAATGATCTGATTGGACTTAAGACCAGCTCCGCAGAAGATTCACATCTGGTATAGGAAACTTAGACAAAAACTTGTGACCAGGGAAGTCAGAGTCCCCAGTGGAGGAAGAACTGGTATTACTTTGGTAAATGAATATTATGAACATGCTAAAGTAGTTCCAAACATTTGTGTTTATGGCCATAAGTTATTACTGCTGTTAGTAACTGTAAGTCCCCCAAACTCATTGGTTCTCCAGGGAAACTTTGTTGGAATCTAACATTGTCACTGGGACCTTGGTGTGGGGGGGGTGTTCCTTAGTCCATCTTCTCAAGCCCCCTCAGTGAAAACTCCTAAAAGAGCTGAAACATCCAGCAGACGAATGGGTCTAGAATTTGGACTAAATAGGGACTTGTGAATAGGCTATATTAGTTCATCTTGAATGAACTATCCCCAAGGAGTTAATGAGGAAAGACACTGTGAAGAGGACTGAGAACTGCTGTTGAGGGCATGCTATCTGCTTATTAAGAGACTGTCTCAGGGATGGCATAAGATGTTATTGGAGCTGGAGAGATGGCTCAGCAGTTAATAGCACTGACTGATCTTGCAGAGGACCCAGGTTCGATTTCCAGCACCTATATGGTGGCTAAAAACCACCCATAATTCCAGTTCCAGGGGATTCGATAGCCTCTTCAATACACTCATACACATAAAATAAAAATAATAATTTTTTCTTTAAAGATGTGCTGTTATCTTGAGTTTGTTTCATGCAGGGAGATTGATAAAAAAATTACTGGACTATAAAGATGGAAAGTTCATTTTATCAACTACTGAAGATATGCTCTAATCTGTGTATGTGTGTTATTGGCCTTGTCATAATGCCTATGAACTTCTGAGATTTGAAACATGGTAACCCAAATGAAAATTATTTGTAAAATGCCTTTGATTTTCATTGCAATCTGACAGTTTGGCAGGGATTAACTTACTTTATGTTTCTCTGGGCACATGAAAACACACTTTTCTTCTTAACTGAGAAAATTTCCACTTAGCAAAGGCGTCTGCTCAGTTCTCTCATCTCAGATGAGCCATGCAATAGGGCTCAATTTGATCTGGTGACACTCTTCTGCTAGGGAACAGAGATAGTTCCTTGAACTTCTTGGGTAATAGAAGGTGATTTATGGAACTAGGAGCCTTGTGTCTCAAACTTCTTAACTCCCAAATCTTGCCATCGTAAATGCCCTTAATCTGCAGTGTCATATTTCAAGACACCCCAGTGGACACCTAAAACCACAGAAGCAAACTCTAAGCATACTTATGTATTTTCCCATACATAAACACACCTATAATAAAAGTTTAATTTACAAATTGGATGCAGGTTAATAATAACAAAATGACTACAATAGTATGCTACATTAAAACTTACATGAACATGATCTTTCTTGCTTTCTCAAAATATAGAATTTTGCATTTAATATTTTCAAATCAGTTGACTGTAGGTACCTGAAACCTTGGGAAAATGAATCATTATGTAGGATGGGGGCTACTGTACTCTTAGATGAATGAGAGGTTAAATCTGAAATAATAAAAATTCTGGCTTCTTCTCAGAGATTAGTTTCCTAAAGAGATTCTGTTAGCTGCCATTTAATTCCTCAATGTATCATGAGTTTTTCTCTTGGATGCAGATGGTTGTTTATACTGGCCTATGTTGACACTGCAAACACTCCTCTATGGGCTTTCACATTTATATCTGTGGAGGTAAATTTCAGTCCTTTTTTTTTTTTAAGGCATCAATTATCAAAGTGAGACTTAAACTGGGAGACCATGAGACAGACATACATGTTCAGTTTTTGTTTGAGATAGGGTCTCTTATGTAGCCCTAATTGGCTGGAACTCACTATATAGACCAGGCTGGCCTTGAACTCACTGAGATATACCTGTCTCTATATCCTGAGTGCTAGCCAGTCTGTGTTTTGAGGGACCTGAGTTTGGATCAAATTTGGAACAAGTTAGAGGAAGAATGTACTTTTGTTGCTAGTTTTGTTTTTCCTTTTGCAGTGCTGGGGATTGAATCCCAGGGTCTTACATGCTAGGAAGTAGTCTACTGTGGTGCTACATCCCCATTAAGAATTTGAAATTTTGATTCAGATGGTCTTCAGACTGCATTTCTATCACTTCCTAGCTCTGTGGCCTTGAGTACACTTTTTTCTAAAATGGGATGAGGGTATCAGCACCTTATTCATGGGGTTGAACTGTGTGGACCTGAGTAGAAGGCTGAATAGTAGATTAAGATGATCCAAGTCACTGTCCATATGGGTTCAGAGTAGCTTACTAACGCTGGGAATATTGATGGGCTTCCTTTTTTCTGTTCTTCTGGTGGAGGAAGGCCCCCATGCTGGGAGAGGAATGGAGATGTATAAGGACTCGCTTTCATGTTACACATATTTAAAAAGTACCTATCACATACTCCTTATGATTTAAGGAAGACAGTACACTCTTTAGGAGAGACAGTTATGTAATTATGAAATGGTAACTGTGGCTGGGGATGGTGGCGCACACCTTTAGTCCCAGTATTCAGAACGCCAAGAGAAAGAGATCTCTTGAGTTTGAGGCCAGACTGGTCTACATAGTGAGTTTCAGGTCAACCAGTACTACATAGTGAGACACTATCTCAAAAAAACCAAAACACTCTCGCCCCCACACAGACACAAGGTGTAAGTACCACACTAATAAATTCTACCAATAAGATCTAAAGCAGGTTTGTTTTTCCCCTGCTCCCTTGGGTTGGGATGGGGGTGATGGCAAGGCAAGTCAGAACCCCATGATCATTTTTCAGATTCAGATCCAGGGAAATGATCTTTAGTGCTCAGCTTACCCTGAATAAAACTTCTTCCCTGACTCCTTTCCCTTCACTTCAGGAACAGCCTCTAAATGGTGACTTGACATGACAAGATTATAGCTTTTCCTTTTCATTTCCTAGGGACCATATTTTCTAAACTGAGATTAAAAAGAGAAATTAAGTCCACCAGGTTACATTTATGTTTGTCTTGTTACTTTCTAACAGAAGCATGAAATACTGCTCTTAAAAGTCAGGGACTTTTGTACCCTCTCCTGTTAATGTTAGAGATATCTGGGTTGGTAGATTGGAAAATGAGGTTCACAAAGTGACCCACATAAGGCTCTCGGCAAGCAAGTGTCAGAGGCAGGACTGAAGTGCAACTTCTCTGTCTTGACGTCTATGATCTCTCAATGCTGTTTCACTGGAGGTCTGATAGTAATGTCCAGGCTGACTGATGATCCACCATCTGTGCTAACCACAGAGGCTGGAGGTAGTTGCAATAACTCATTCAGAACCAATCTTGCCCCTAACACCTACTGTATAGATACAAAATAAAAATGGATAATTTTTTCTTGACACTTTATATACAGAAAACTCATGATTTCTCTTTTGACATTTTATTTTCATTTTTAAGCATGTGTTTATGTGTGTGTCTATGTGCATTTGAGTACAGGTGTCTGCACAGGCCAAGAGGTGTCAGATTCCCAAACACTGGAGTTACAGGGGGTTGTCAGCCACCCAACAGTTACTGGAATTGAATTCAGGACCTCTGGAAGAAAGTAAGTGCTATGAACTGCTAAGCTATCTCTCCAGCCTTCATGGCTGTTTCTGATTTAAACTTTTAAGACTCTAGTAACATTTTCTAAATTTAGAATCCTTTCTAAAAAGTTTTCTTAGGCCATTTGTTCTCTAACAGAGCTTATATAAAAGTAAATGTGATAGACTAAATAGTATTCCTTAATTTTAAGTGTAAAAAGTGCTTATTATAACCATGGAGGAGGTGCTAGGCACTGAACTCAGGACTTTGGGTGTTGCTAGGCAGATGCTCTAACACTGAGATGTATCACCAACCCCATAGTTACTTTCCTTTAAAGGACAATGAACTTGGCAGTTAGTTATACATACAGAATACATAAACAAATAATATACTTCAATTTTACTTTTACTTAAATGTAACAAGAATGTGAAAAACTCCATGACTGATTTCTAATGCTCTGATATTAAAACATTTCAAATGTAGGACAAGTAATCTAGGATAATCTGTGTGCTTGAATAAAATCAGATGAAGCAAACGATTCCTCTAGTTTTTTTTTATTTGGTTATTTTTATTTTATGTGTATGCATGTATTGTCTACATGTATGTAAGTGTACCTGTGTCATGCAATGCCTGTGGAGGTCAGAAGAGGGTGTTGGATGCCCTGGAACTAGAGTTACAGATGGTCGTTGGCCACCACATGGACGCTGGGAATCGAACCCAGATCCTGTGGAAGAGCAGCCAGTGCTCTTAACCACTGAGCCATCTCTCCGGCCCATGATTCCTCTTGTTTTGATAAGGATAAGTCACAGTCCCTGGAGCCTGGGCTGGGAGGACCAGTAAATCAAGTGAGAATATTTTAGGTTCACCATTCCTGAGCAGGTTGAAAATACAGCTATCCTGGTTTCCGGAGTGGCATACTCCAGAGTTGACCTCTTCCCAAAAGGCAGAAAGTGATTTTCATGATTCTAGGAGGCAAGAAGTGGCTATACACAGTAATGATCAAGGGCAGCCATGCAAGTGCTAGGACACTTAGAGAAAGTGGGGAGGGGGAACAACTTCTAGATCAGGGGGCTGGGCCTTTAGTGATACCTTCCTGAATATGAAGGAGAAATAAAGGTTTGAAAGGTTTATAACTGTATGTTAAAATATGAAACACTGGGGTGGGGGAAGAAGGAGGCATTGTAAACTTTAATATAAAATGAAGATTTCTAGAAGAATGATACTAGAAGTGGAAGCCAAAATCTTTAGTTAAAATCCAGCAGTAAAATAATTACAGTAATTTTAACTATTAAGGGTTCTTTTTAAAAGTATCACCTAAAACCTATATATTAAAAAATAAGCATAGGAAATTTGTTCCATCTAAGGAAACAGTCTGAGAATGCACAGGAAACAACAGAATCTTTTTAAATTTCTGCTGATTGACAAGGAGCACTTAAGTCTCAAACTGAAATTTGCAAGAAAAATACAGAACTATCACTGAGTTTCTGATATAAATTTTCATCAATATGATCAGAAGTCAGATGATTTCTAAGTTTAGAATTTGACACCCAAAAAAGTTAAGCATAGGATTTATAAGCATTTTATTTTTTTGAGAACTTTTGGGAAATGACCAAAAAAAGTGCAGTACATCAAAAAACTGGGGCTAATTTTTAACAATCTGAAAATTTTAAATTCTAGAATTGTTTTAAAATTAACTTCCAAATAAGATAGAATAAAAACAACATAGAGGAACAATACACTGCTTAAGCAGTTCACACTTGCCAAGGCATCCTAAGAGCAAGTTAATATTTTTTCCTTGAAGAGTTTTACGTTTTTTTTTTTTTTTTTTTTTTAACTTGTTAACAACATCAGCCACCTTAAAAACAACAACGGACCTATTGAGAAAGTCATTCTCTGGTGTCACAGCCCTGCCATCCCACACCTGTTCTCATGCACCTGTGAGTGGCAGGCGTGGGTCTGAGCTGGCAAGGTCCTGCAGCTCCACCTCACCGCCTGCTGGGTCGTGGGTCACGCTTATCCCGGGAGGACCGCTTCCTTGGGGGAGAGCAGGCCCGTGAGCTTCGGGCTGAGTGCAGGCTGTGCTTATAGGGGTGGCTTCTGTGCTTCTTCGAGTTTCCTTCTTTCTGGTCCTGGCTTTTCACAGGTTCCTTGCTGTCCTCTTTCTGTTCATGGTCTTGCTCTTTATGGGAGGGCAATGTGTTCTTAATTGTGTTAATTAGGAATCTTTTATTTGTACCAGCCAGAGGACACTTCATCCTAGGGATGAGGGGAGAAGAAAAGCATCGTAAATGAGACTGACGCCCCTCCCAAGCTGAGCCCACTACCAAGATTAATAGCAAAGAATTCAGCTGCCACAGAAACAAGTCCTGAGTTTGTTCAGCTTTCTCTGCATGCCACACAATTTCAGCAGAGTTACAAGGAATCAGGATGTCTGTTCCCAAGACAGGGCTCAGAACCTTGTCCATAACCTGTTAATCTTTCTTCTTTACTGGGACTCAAAGTTTATTTCTGTAAGTTACTGACTACAATGTAAGACACATTAATAGACAAATTTAAATCTTCCTTTGAAAAACAAAGTGCCCGATTTTAGTCCAGTCTGTTTTCAATTAAATGTCATAGCTTGCCTTTTATCACCAAAGAAATGAAAATGCCTTTTCCTGAGCAACCAAAAAGGTGTATCCTGGTATATGGGAACTAAATTATTTACAAATAATTGTGCAGAGAATTCATAAAATGCAGTAATCTCTACTTAAAAAAAATCTTCTTTCTTTCAGGACCTCTGATCTGTGCGGAACACTAACTCACCAAACCATTTATGTTGTGAGACTGGTTAAAACTGCTTTAGTACTGCCAGAGTTAAGACCTGGCATGCTAGGTTAAAATTGATTTTACCTTCTCAAAGATTATTTGTTTTTTTTTTTTTTTTTTTTTTTAGGCAGGGTTTTGCTATGTTGCCCAGGTCAGTCGCAAACCTGTGGGCTGAAGTGGTCCTTCTACCTCAGTTGCCAGAGTAGCTGGGACTACAGCACATGCCACCATGCCTAGATTATGGTAAAGTATCCTTTCAAATTTATTACTTGAGATGCTGTGATGGAAGGGTTCCACATGCCATAGGAGGCAGATTTCCAGAGAACGTAAGACTGGAAAGACTATGCTGGATGGAGTATATGCTCATCTTTCATGTCTGACCAGATCCACTGCAGAAGATACTTTACAAGAAAGGAGAAGATAAAATGTTAACAGATTTTCTGTACTCCCAGCTGATCTGGGACTCACTATGTAGACCAGGTAGGCCTTAAAACTCAGAGATCCACCTGCCCCTGCCTCTCAAATGCTGACTACTAAAGATGTACAGCATCATGCCCAGCTAAATTTCTGATTTTCATATTAAAAATGTTTTTGTTTCCATGTATGTATGGTGTATATCACATGTGGGTATGAATGTGCATGCCCATGAACGCAGAGGCTAAAGGAGGAAGCTGAGCATTTTGCTCTATCACTCTGTCTTATTCTCTTCAGATACAGTTCCTTACTGAATCCAGAACTAGAAAACAGTGGGGTTACTCGGACATGCTTGGCTCTTTTTAAAAAATTTTTATTTTGATGCTGGACTTTGGCCCGTATGCTTGTACAGCAAGCATTCTTATTCAAAAACCATCTTCCCAGTCTTGATTTTAATATTTCTGTCTCTCCTGTTGCAGAATGGAAGCATTATCTACTTTCTACTAATTTAGACATGCTACTTTAGACTTCTAAAATAGTTTTACCATTATGACCCAACAAGCAGGGACACATGATCACCTGCTACTAGGATTTATGGTAAAATAAAAACAAGGACGAACACACATGGTGGTGTACACCTGTAATTACAGCACTTGGGATACTGAGTCAGGAGGATTGCCATGAATTTGAGGTCAGCCTTGGGTATATAACAAGTCAAGTATCACTTTGGTCAGGGCTATATAACAAGATTCTGCCTTTAAAAAAAAAAATAACAAAGATGATGCTATACCCTGTCCTGAATGTTTTCTCATGTAGTCTCTACAGCTACTATCACAGACAAAGTCCTCACAGCACAATCTGTCTGGGATGGAACAGAGAAACCTGCCACAGTTGAGGTGAAGTGGCTAGTTACTGGCAACCAGGGAAGCAATCGAGGGATGCTTGTTAGCATACTTGTGCTGAGGCTCCTTCACCCAACAGAAGATGAGCAGAGCCAAAAACAGGACCAGTTAGGTATGGCAGGTCACTCAGAAGTACAGGACAGTCCTTGTACAGACCAGAACTAGGATAGATAATCCATCAATTGACTTTGAGATGAGTACAGGATGCAAGGCACTGGGAAATCATGATTCATAGAAATTATTTCCCCTGGTAGGCAAACAGATGTCTTGGGCTATGGAAGCAAGACTGCATGCAAAGCAGTCCATTTCTCCCCTTATTCTGAAGACAAATCCATCCCCATATCAGTGAATAGCGTTTCATCTTTGGATCCATACACCCTTTGCAGTATTGAGGATGTAAGACTAAAATGACGTTTCTAAAAAGAATGAGGCAGAGGCAAGCTTGCCCTGTAGGGAGGTAAATTTTTTTTTTATCTTGATGCTATGGTTGATTACAACTCATTTTGCTGTTTAATGCTGCCACAGCTACTATAATCACCCCTGGTAGTATAGCTTACAATTTGGCAATCAAATGCCTCAGTGTGTGGTGATCTGAGAAATGCTTTTAGTGTTATAATCACCATTACCAGGCTGTTATTCCTTAATTACTCTGCATACAACAGTCCTGAGGATTACAGTGAGTGTTTAATGACTCTGTCCCCAACACTGTACCTAGAAGTAATGCAAAACAGTTGAATATGCACGTGTATGTGGATGTTGATATACAAATATTTATTCTTTAAAAAAACTCAGAGTCTCTTCCACATGCAAAGGATTATGCTACTAAGCAAAGATAAACCAGGCTTTCAGTCAGTGTATCTCTGCTATTTAGGAGACTGCTGAGAGGAACAGTGAGAAGCAGAGAAGTGGAGAGAGGTTTGCAGGTTTCCAGCTCCTTAGCAGCACAGACCGTTTACATAGCTATGTGATCTCAAAGTAACACAGTTAAGGCTCTGATTCACTTTCATCAGAGGAATGTGGGAAGCAGGATCAGTCAGCACTGACAAGGCAGAGATATATCAGTCAATAATGTACAGAAAAGAGGTGGCCTAGCAGGGGAGCATTTAAACTCCAAGAAAGCAAAGCTGCAATCCCATTAGTAGATAGCAAGCTGGGGGTCTTAGGAAACCTCTCTGGGCTCCATGATCTGTAAGTATAAACTGAAGGTTTAGGTCTCTATGGCTGTGAAATACTGCCAAGAACTTTATCTGTGACTAATGTGAGCTCCTCCTACCCTCCCCACTGCACTGGGATCATCACCTCTCATTTTTCCATCCACCACTAAAACCACAAAGGACAGAAAAACAAGTCTTTATATGCCCAGCCTCTTGATAAACTTACTGGTGTGCAGCAAATTTAAATAAATCTAAAAAACTGCATGTCTAGATAAAAACCAGAAAAATTACTTGCTTTCCAATAATAAATAGCTAAGCACTATATGCAAGGTCCTGTGTTTAACTGCCAGCACTGAAAGAAAAAAGTTGATGGCATAAAATGAAGAATCATGTAGGTGCTTTCCTAACAGAAAAGCATCCAACAATGTCACTTACCTCAAAACAACTGGGTTAGAAACAAAAGATTCATTTTCTCTCAATTGAATCTCTGGAACTGTTAGTATAAGGCTGAATTTCCACCAGCATAGACTAAAGAATCATATTAGACTGCAGATAAGCTGAAATGAATGTGACCAGCATAAATATGGCTTTGTAGACAATGAAATTAGGCAAGTTTCTGAAATTTGTATTTTCAAATTCCTTTATGTCTAAATTACATAAGGCGGTAGTTCAGCTTTCCTAAGGCCTGACAAGAGCCTTGAAAGATTCATTTGCTGAAACACATCCAAAGAAGTGTACAGCACCAAATGTCCTCTTTCTTTACAAAGTAAAAAATGGCATCCCACACACATTTTCTTTAGTTCAGCTGGCTCTGTCTGGTACCTGCTCAACCTTCTATGATCTTTCTTATGGAATATCCAGAAGTCAATGTCACTCTAGTCCTACTTTTAAAATTTAAAGCAATTACTATAAGTAACACTCTCCTACATATTTGGCAAAACAAATCATGGTCTACTAGTGAGCAATAGATTGCCTGTTCCTTTTAGATCTGTCCTAGGAGGTGCATTCTCCAGGCACGGGTCTTAGGCTGGTACCAGTACACCAACTAGGCTACTTTGGTGCAGAAGTGCTGTCTGTCCCTGGTCAAGGTATAGGATCACTTTGGATCCAGTTGAGCCAGTTTTTATTATTCCTTTCAATGAACTAGGATTACTGTTTTTTCAAATGTGTACACTTTAGAATCTCCTGGGTGTTTTAAAATTCCAAAACCCAAGTCACACTCCATAATCATAATGGATAATGATGAGATGTAAGCATCAATAGCTTTAAAAAATGTTTTCTTTTATTTTTAATTATAAGTATGTGCACCTGAGTCCAGGTACCCTTGGAGGCTAGAAGAGGAGGTCAGAACCTCTGGAGCTGGGGTTACAGGCAGTTGTGAACTTCTGGATGTGGATGCCTGGAATTGAATTCAGGTCTTTTGGAAGAGCAGTATGTGCTCTTAACTGCTAAGCCACCTCTCCAGTCCCAAGTATCAATAGTTTTTAAAGCTCTCCAAGTGATTCCAAATGTGCAGAGAAATTTGGGAACACACCACCTACCCACATAAGGCTCTCTGGAGTCCTCAATTAAAATTTTAAACATTTATTTATTATTTGTGTGTTTATGTGCATATGCATGCATACAAACATGCCATGATATGTGTGCAGAGGTCTGAGGACAACTTTGTGGAATTGGTTTTCTCTTTGTACCTTTACATGGGTTCCAGGGATTGAACTCAATCAAATTGTTAGGCTTGCATGACAACCATCTTTACACTGAGCTACCTCATGGGCCCCAGTTCTCAGTAGTGTTTTTAGCAAGTAAACAGTACTAAGAACAAAAAGCTTGCAAACCATTGCTATAAGAAAATGGAAAAAAATAACAATGCCAAGAGGAACTTTGGTGTTGAAGATAAATGGGAAAATATAAGCTTTATATCCTATTTCTTCATGGGACCTGCCTCTTATAAGCCTGGGGTCTTTTTTGCCTGCTATTATTTCTCTTATTCAGTGTGCCTCCCTCCCAAAGAACTGCTAGTTTCTTTCCAATCCATTCTTCCCTTCTACAGTAAATGAGTCCCTGCTGTTTATCCGGTACACGGCAACCTGGGAAAAAAGACATTTCTGGCCTTGCAGCTAGACACATGGTAAATTCTGGCCTATGGGTGTGACACAGAAATGGTGGACAGAGCTTTGGGTAAGTGGTCTTTAAAGAAGAGGGCATACCTTCCTTCTTTTCTTTCTATTCATCAAAATGTAGGTTTAATGCAAGCTAGCCTGCTAAAACTATATAGGAAAGAGTCATAGTCTGTGATTGGAAGACTTGAAAAAAATGGTAGGAGCCTGGGTTCCAGATAACTCTGTGGAACTGCCAACCTAAGCAGGACAATACCTAAAGAGTTCATTAGTACCCCCACAAACCTCAAGATGGTCTGAATACATGCTAGCTTGTCTCTGTGCAAGCAGGTCTTACTAATATACTAGTACTAATTGCAGAAAGTTCAACAAAGGGGACTGGCAAGATGGCTCAGTGAGTAAGGGCACTTGCTGCCAAGTCTGATAACATGGAGTTTGATTTCCAGAATCCACATGTTAGAAGGAGAGAACTGACTCCTGAAAGTAATCCTCTGACCTTCATATGCACACTATGGCACTGAAACATCCACACAGAAACATAAAATAAATAAATGTTGAGCGAAGTCCCAAGGTTGTCAGGACAAATGACTTCCACCTGCAGAGATGTTTAGATTTTTTTTCTTGTTTGTTCCTCACAAGTGAAGAAGTACAAGTGCATGTTTTTATTGACTGTCAAGTCAATAGATTCATAGTTTAGTTTTATGTTGATTCTTTCACATTAGGTATCAGACTGGACCAATGACTTGTCATCCTGATGAAGGTTTTGCTTCATGCCCCAAATCAAAGCATTCTACCTTTAACCAAATTTTCAATAATATGGTTCACATTAGTATTTTATCTCTGTAAAGCACAAGCACATTTGAAAGATTGTAAATTTATCTAATATTTTCTAATTATTACAGGCAGCAAAACACGCTGTGTGCTTTCATATACATTATCTCACCATATTTTCATAACCATCCTCTCAAGAGGTAGGAAAGCTACCGAATCTACATTGACTATGCATATTACATAATGCATACTGAGTCATGTATACTGTGGATCATTTCATTTTCTTATAAAATATAATTTTTTCATTTTCTTACACATAATTATTCATCAGACTGACTGACTTGCTAAAAGAATAGGTTTAGGAACTGAAAAGATGGTTCAGCAGTTAAGAGTACGTAATGTTCTTACAGAGAACCTAAGTTTGATTCCCAGCTCCCACACTGGGCAGTTCAAAGGGACCTTACACCTTCTTCTGAACTTGGAAGCACATGCACTCCTGTGCTCATACCCCTCCTACAGACACACACATATGCCTAATTTGAAAAATAAAACACTTTTTTTTTTCTTTTTTTTTTTTTAAAAAGCTTTAAAAGTTAAAACAACAGGGCCATCGAGATGGCCCAGCAGGTTCTGTGCAACCCTGATAATTTTGACTCATAGAACCCAAGTAAAGATGGAAGGCAAGAATTGACTCACAACGTTTTCCTCTGATTTATACACATGCATCATGGTGTGTGCATGCCCACACTTACATCACACATACACACAATAATAATAAATACAGTAATTAAAAAATATTAAAACAGGAAAACCATTATTACTGCTAACTCTCTCATGAATTCTTTAATGCCATCAAATACTCCCAATTGTTTCACATGTCTTTTTTTGGATGTGTATCAGTGTCTTGCCTACATGTATACCAGAGGAGGCTGGAAAGCGTGTCAGATTCCCTGGAACTTGGAGTTACAGATGGTTTTTAGCTGCCATATGGGTGCTGGGAACTGAACCCAGGTTTTCTGCAAGAGCTGTTCTTAACCACTGAGCCATCTCTCCAGTCTCTCATAGGCCTGTCTTAAATGTGTATGTTTATGTGAGCAGGTGCACCTGTGTGCATGGGCATGTAGAGGTAGAGAACAACCTTAGGTGTCATCCTCATGAATGCTGTCTACCTCCTTTCAGACAAAGTCTTTCACTGGCCTATACCTTACCAATTAGGCTAAGCTGGCTGGCCAGTAAGACCCAGGTATTTGCCTGTCTCCACCTCTCCAGCACTGGGATTCTAAGCAACCACCACCAAACCCAGCCATTTTTTTCACAAGTTCTGAGGATCAAACTCAGTCCCTATGCTTCCAAAACAAACATTAAAGCACTTTACTAACTGAGCCATCTCAATTTTTTTTTAGTTATCTTAGATAAGTAAGGACTTTACAGTATTTAGTTTGATGGGCCTCAAATCTATTAGTTCACAGGATCCTTCCTTGCTCCTTGCAATGAACTGTTAAAGAAACCGTGTTTTCTGACCTGTAAAACTTCTTTTTGGATGCTATGATTTCAACTTTTGCTGTCATTTAAAAGCATTCCTCTGCCCTCTGTAAATAGATCTTTCTAACTAGAGATTTGATCAGACCCTGGTTCAATGTTTTGACCAGGATATCTCTCATGGTTAGAGCTTTTTATTACATCTTTAAAAAAAAAAATTAAAAAAAAGATTCACCAATGTGAGGGCTGGGGATGTGGTTCAGTATAGCCTAATATGCCAAGGCCATACAAGCCCAGAACCACCACCAAACAAAAGCAAAGCAAACAACAAAACAAAGACCAGATCACTAATGTGGTCAGGTATTGTCAGAACCTGACAATATGGCAGGAAGTTCTCCATCATTTCTCACATGATTGCTTTAGCAATCACTGCTGGTCTCACTGGGGTTTGTTAAAATGTTTTTGCTCCACTGGGAATCAAACACCAAATCTTGTGCACGTTAGGGAAGTCTTTATCATTGAGCTATGCCCCAGGCTCCCTCTTTTAAAAAAAAAGTATCTTTGTTTTATATATGAGAGTTTTGCCTGTGTACAGGAAGTGCATCTGTGTCATGTAATGTCCGCAGAGGCCAGAGAGGGTTTCAGATCCCCTGGAATTGGAATTACAGATGGTTGTTAGCCACCATATGGGTGTTAGGAACCCAACCTGGGTTCTCTACAATAGCTAGTGCTCTTAACCGCTGAACCAACTCTTCCACCTCCTAGGTTCCCCCCTTTAAAAGATTTATTATGGTGTAATTTGTATAAAATCAAGCATCTTTTCATGTAACAGTTTTATGGGTTTTGACCAATATATGAAATCATATTATTACCACAAAAAAGACACAGAACCCTCTGTAAATTCTTTTCTCCAGCCCCTCTAGTTAGGTTAGGTTAGGATCTTTATTCCTTTCCTAGAATTTGGGGTCTCTACAATACCAAATAAATGGAGTCATACACCATAATGTTTTATGTCTGGCTTCTTTCACTTAGTCCTAAGTAACACTTCTGAGATTCATCTATGCAGTATATATCACTAGTTCTACTTCTTTGTAGAATAGTATTGGGTTTATGGATAGACCCATAACTTGCTTATCCATTCATAAGCTGACAGCTTTTTGAGTCGCTCCCAGTTTGGGGCTATTATAAATAAAGCTGCAATAAACACCACTGTACAAGTTTTTGTCTAGATTACAGTTTTTAATTCTCTTTGGTAATTTGTAAGAAAGAAGATTCTGTATGGTAAGAATGTATTTATAAGAAACTGCCAACTGTTTTTCAAAGAGGTTGTACCACTTTACATTGATAATTGCTCCATAGTCTCCTCTTACTTGATTTTTCAATTTTTAAAAAATTTTACTACTCAAACACATACACTGAGGTAACTAATTGTGATTTTAATGAGGATTTTCTTGGTAATGAAATATTTGAGCATTTTATATTTACTGGCCAATCCTCTAGCTTTGCTGGTAAAGTATCTGTTCAATACTCGGTCTGTTTGCCTTGTTACTGAATTAACATTCAGATCTGGGGATATAGCTCTGTGGTAGAGCACTTGCTTAGTATTGCATGTGGCCATGGGTTCAAACTTCAGTATCACAGAAAACAAAACCATTCAAATGATGATAATCTATTCTGTTATATTTCTTCATTTACTGGGTACAACTATTTCTTGGGGGAACTACTGGGGATTAAGGCCAGAACCTTTGTACATGGTTTGTTTGTTTTTTGAGATGGGAGTCTCTTTATGTATCTCAGGTTGATCTGAAACTTGCTCAGGCTGGCCTGAAATTCACTATCCTGCTTCTGTCCCCAAATGCTGATTATAAGCACAACCATACCACCTGGCTATGTGCAGTTCTTTCGTAAAGTTTTAGCAATTATTTGATAATTCTAAAATATAATTCAAGCCTCTTTATTTCCCAGTTTTGTGAACAATGATTTGGCACCATTTACAAGAGACCACTAAGGTCTTTATTGTGAGTATTCTCACAACTTTTTGGATTTCAAAACATTTTAGATGATCCAAAGATTATTATTTCATTTTTTCAAATCAAATTATTCCATCTTTGACTTCAAATTGGCTCCCGAGACTTCCTAATCTGAGATTAATAGCCTTTTACAGCTTCTTTGCTTTCTGGCATGACAAGATTTTCCAAATCTTCCTACAGCTTTCAAGTTTGTGTAGTAAAAGAGTTTGGTTTTGCCCAAAGGGAGGGGTGGTCTTTGCTCTCAGCTACTTGATAGAAATATCTTTGTTGAGGGTGGAGCTGGCCATACCTTTCACTCTTAGATGAGGGCTGGAAGCATAAGAAAGATCAACCGGGATGGTGATGTAAGGAAAAAGCTTTAGGTTTGTGATACAGTTCAACCCAGAAACTAAAATATCCATGTAATCAATCAACCATACCCACACAACAGAGCCACAACAGAACAGAGGTTCCAGGAACTTACAATCATGAGTGTATCAGATTTCACTGAACTACTAGTGAACTACTGATGTGAAGGTAGATTTGGGAATCTTCTGAACTAGTGCTGGTCTAAGGAATGAGGGGTATCTCAGGTCTATGACCTTTAACTCTGCAGTTTAGTTCATTCTGAGCACTGCTTCAGATGTGCAATCAATGATTCCTCTAAGGATTCTTATCTCCTTTCAGTGAGAAATGATACATATCTAAGTGTGGAACATGGATGCTCACTACTATGCCCTGGGCAGTCACTATTTCTAGGGCTTTTCTATGTACCAGAGCTAAAAAGAGTGTCTCTAGAAAAAAAGAAAATCAAGCCTAACTTAATATCAATATTTTCAATTCAAATTAAGTATTATGGATATGGTTTTTACTTGCTTAACTTTTAAAATCTTTTATACTTGAAATTTGCTACTTACATATAGAAAATATTTACTTTTTATTTTATATTACGATGTAATATTTTCAGGATATCAATATCACTATTATCAATATGATGAATGAAAACAAATACTTTGTGGTTTTCTTTTCTCTGCTGGAAATATATTCAAAATTTAGATCACTTGGAATACTTCCTTTCTGTGTGGCTCTGGGCTAAAATAGCCACTAAATAGTTTATTTATGTCTATTTGTTTTATTTTGCTTGATTTTTAGAAATTAGGAATCTTTCTTTCCTTTTATTTAATTTAGCTTCATATTTTATGCAAACAATGTGCATGATTCTAAAAGCCAGATTTACACAACAAAGGGCTAGGGATGTAGTTCAATTGGTAAAGTACTTGCCTAGCATGCATGATCCCTGGCAACACATGCCTGTAATTACAAGGTCAGGAGGGTGGAGAGATGGCTCAGTAGTTAAGAGCATCACAGCTCTTGCAAAAGATCCAGATTTTGTTCTCAGCACCCCCATTGGGTTGTTTGTAACTGCTTGTAACTCCAGCTCCAAGGGATTCTATGTGCTTTTCTAGCCTCTGTGGGTGCCTGCACACACATACACACACACACACACACACACACACACACACACACACACACACACACACCCTATCACACAACTAAGAAAACAAATAAAATAAAAAATAAATCTTAAATAGACATTCAAGGCCATTCTTGGTCACACAGGGAGTGTGTGAGGAGGAGGCCAGCCTGAAATACACGAAACTCTGCCTTTAAAACAAAGCAATGGGATTAGAGACGACTCAGCAAGCAGTAAGGAACACTTGCTGCTTTTGCAGAGGACTGGGGTTCCTTTCCTAGCCCCCATATCAAATAGCTAACAATAACTCTATAACCAGGGGCTCTGATGCCCTCTTCTGGCCTCTGCCAGCACCTACATGCATGTGTGCATACAATATAAATATAGACACACACATATACACATAAATAAAATAAATTTTTTTAAGAAATGAGGAGGAGCACTACAAAATGCTGTCTTCAATACAGGACATGGCTGTAGCATTCATGAACTCATGGCAACTGTGGCTATTCGCACAAGATCAAGCCCAGCAAATCCCAGCATTCATGGATAGGTGTCTCCAGGCCCCACTGACACGCTATTGGCAGTTGATAGCTGCTGGGGAAGGAGAATCATTTTGAGGATGTCCCCACTGGTAGGTTTCCCATGCTCCAATGACCCATACACATATACACATATGGGCAGCACTAACTGGACTTAATGAAAAAAAAAGCATGAAATTGGAAGAGGACATATCATGGGTAATAAAGGGGGAACTGGAAGGGAAAATGGGGAGTATATTTAATTATGCACATGCATGAAATTCTCAAAAATAAAGAAAAATTATATAAAGAGGAAAAAAAGGAAACACAAAAGGTATATTGAGAAGTCTAGCTTTTGTTCTCATTCCATTTTTATATCTACTCTTTGAAATATTCCCCACTGTAAAAAATTTTTTTTAATATTTTATTTTTTTTAAATTTTATGTGTAAGAGTGTATTGCCTGCAAGTAAGTAAGTGCATCTGTGTCATGCGGTGCCTGTGGAAGTCAGAAGAGGGTGTCGGATCTCATGGAACTAGAGTTATGAACAGTTGTTAGCTGCCATGTGATGCTGGGAACTGAACCCAGATCCTTTGCAAGAGCAGCCAGTGCTCTTAACTGCTAAGCCACCTTTCCAGCCCCATAAAATTTTAATTGTAGAGAACAGATTGAGGATATTTATTTAATAGCTATTGTTAAAGTCATTCCTAACAGATTAAAATGAGCTCTTACTGTTAAATTCTTCCTTGGGTCAAATATATATATATATATTTGGTGGTGTGTGTGTGTAGGTTAGAGGAAAACGGAAAACTTAAGGGAATTCATTCTCTCCTTCCACCATGTGGGTCCCTGGGATCTAACTCAGGTTGCTGGGCTTAGCAAAATGCACTTTTATCTTTTGAGCCATCTTACCCACCCTCATATTATTATGATGATGATTAAATTTTATTTATTTTTAAATTTTTCTGTGTATGAGTGTATTGCCTATATGTATGTAAGTGCTCCTATGTTATGCAAAGCCGGAGGAGGTCAGAGGAGAGCTTGGATTCTCCTGGAACTGGAGTTACAGATGGTTCTTAGCTGCCATATGGGCCCTGGGAATCAAACTTGGGCTCTCTGTAAAAGCAGTCAGTGCTTTTAACCCCTGAGCTATCTCTCCAGAATCCCATCCTCATATTATTAAGTAAACTAGTTTGTGTAGAAACTACAATGGGAAATTTTAGTTCTACGTGGCTAGACAGGTGAACGATGAATACTGGTGTAATATTGCTGTCTTTGGGCACAGTAATATCTCTATATCTTCGGGACTCAAAGGAATGAGAAAACTCTATTGCACATTCTCTACACCCACCCACTTGCCCACTGTGCAAGCCAGAACCACTCAGTGCTAAGCTCTTGGCAAAGTTTTTACTCCACACTCATCACTGAGTGAGATCTTCAATATCCAAAGCTCTACAAGCCTCTTTATGCCACAGATTCACATAATACTATCTCCAGCCAAGATTTTTTAATATTTGTGGTTGTTTGGTTTTTAAGGGACAGGGTCTTCTTGTATAAACCAGGCTGGCCTCAAACTCGTGGGAATCCTCCTGTATAAGCCAAACTAGTGCTGAAACTATATGTTCCACCACACTCAGCTTCTGCTTTTAGGTTTTAAGGGGGTTACTCAGTAACTTACCAGCCCATAGGTCCCATTGTCTCAGCTCTCGTTTTCCCACGTTTTGCCTCTTTTAGCAGCTCTTCTATTGCTTTCCTATTGGAAAATGGAAGAAATTTAAAAAGCATTCACATATTAATTTCTGAACATCACTGCATTCATATGATCTTGCTAGGGCAAACTTTTAAAAATAGCTAAATAGTTTTGAATGCAAAACTGAAAAAGAAGCTGTGTGTTTGGTGCTGGAGATCAAGCCTAGGGCCTCACACATGCTAGGTAAGCACTCTACCACTGACTTATAGCCCCAGCCTAACAAAGAAACTTGTTATATGAAGAAAAAACAAAACCAAACAACCCCCCAAAAAAACTCAAAGGAAAAAAAAAAAGACAAACTAGAAAAATACTTGTAATCTGAGCCTATTAAATATTTTTAATATAAGAAATCTGTCTCCTAATTTGAAAACTTGTCAAAAGATCAAATGGCCAAATGTATGTGTGGATATCTATATTTAAAATGTTAAAATAATGATTAAAGAAATGCCAGGGCTGGGGGTATAATTCAGTGCTAGAACATCTGTTTAATATGTATAAGGTACTAGGTTTGATCCATAGTACTATTAATACCAAAACCTAAAAAACAAACAAAACCTGTCAAGTCAGGTGTGTTAGAGGGTCCTGTGAGTTTGGGGTCAGCTGGGCTACATAGTGAGACTTTGTCTCAAAAAACCAAAACAAAGACCAAGAAATTAAGCCTGAAATGTTAATTAGCCTATTAACAGTTAACATTTCTGCCTATCATTAGTGAGGGTGTAGAAAAATGAATACTCTTTTTTTTTCCCCCAGGATTCTAGAGGACAATTTGACAACAAAATAAAGAGACTTAAGGAGAGTATATACCTGTTGACCCCACAAATTTACTTTATCCTAATATTCAAATAAGCATGCAAAACTATATGTACAAGAATACCTAGTAAACAATTTGTTATCAATTAGAGAAAAAGAACAGGTACTTTAAATATTTACTAATAAAGGACTAGTTAAATATACCATGGTATATCCACATAAGAAAAAGATTAGAGAATCATAAAAAATGAAGACAAAGGAAGCCAGACATGAGGGTATACACCTGTAATCCCAAGTATGTGGGAGGTTGAGGCAGGAGGAGCACATGTTTTTAAGCTATCTGGTCAACTTAGTGATACCTTGTTTCAAAATTAAATAAAAATGGTCTGGTGATATATAGCAAAATTACAGCATTTGTGAGACCTGGGTTCTATGTCTAGTACTAGAAAGCAAGAAAAAGAAAGAAAGAAAGGAAGGAAGGAAGGAAGGAAGGAAGGAAGAAAGAAAGGAAGAAAGGAAGAAAGGAAGAAAGGAAGAAAGGAAGGAAGGAAGGAAGGAAGGGAAGAGAAGAAAAAAGGAAGGAAGAAAGGAGAGAGGGAGGGAAGGAAAACAGAGAGACTAGGAATATTAGGAAGAGAAAAATTTGTAACATATTTAACATATACAGTTGGTTACAAAACACTGAGCATAGAGGATAATCTTATTTTAAATTTATGTGCATGTATAATTGCATAGGAAAACATTTAAAAGCTGCTATCAAAAACTAGTAAAATGAGGAGCCTGGGGAAAAGGCTCAGCAGGAAAAAAAAAAAAAAACTTGGCATGCAAGCATGAGGACCCAAGTTCAAATCCTCAGCACCCATGTAAAAAGCCAAGCGTGGCTACATGCATGCCTGTAACTCCAGCACTGTGGGAGGCTGAGATAGAACTGTTGGAACTTGTTGGTTGCCAGCCAAACTCTAGATTCCATCAGAGACTTTGTCTCAAGGGAATAAGACAGGGTATGACAGAGTAAACACCAAATTCCTCCTCTGGCCTTCATGCATGTGTACCCCCCACATGCACAACACATACATTTAAGACACAACACACACACAAGGTCAGATGAATTATGAAGGCATTTTTGTTTTCCTGTATTTTCTACAATAAGCATGTATTATATTTGTATAATTTTAAAAAGACTAAAAATTTGTTAAGGATAGTCTTGGATCCAACTGCAGCTAAATATTATGCAAGGTGTTATGCATAACAACACAGGAAGAGGATCAGCCCTAACCCAAATAATAAAGTTAAGAAAAAGAGAAGTACAAAGTTGGAAACAAGCTTAGTATGGTGGTACTCGCCTTTAATCCCAGCATTCAGGAGGCAGAGGAAGGCAAATCTCTGGGAGTTCCGGGCCAGTCAGGGATATACAGTGAAACACTGTCTAATAAAAATAGTTGGCAACAAATACAGGCCAAAGACAGAATTATAAATCTAATCACAACTTTCTTCTGATTTTTAAGTACAACAGAGGCAGGCAAATACAGGAAATAGTTTAGCAGGGTGGAACTCTACTTGGTTTGGGCTATTCACACACTCACTTTTTAAATAATGCACTGGGTCAGGTTATACAGCCCAGGCTGTATAATTCTCCTGCCTCAACCTTCCAAGTACAGGGGTTACAGGCACGAGCCACTATTCCTGGCTAACATGAGTCATTTTAAAATCAAATACAGATATTTCACTAACCGGGTTCACTGTAACTGCAGGAGTGAGGCTCTATAGATCTGCTATGATCTGTAACCCAGTCATGTTTACCAAAGAGAAACAGTTATGTGCCTGTCCTTACTTAGTCCCGGCCTCTCCTTTTATGATCTTTTATTCTGGAGAATTCCTTTTACTTCAGGTAGTCTTTTTCATACCTATACCTTTCCTTTGGCTGTGTTACTGGCAGTCCAGGTCTGGGACAGGTGTTTCCAGGTTCTTGGTTTCTTACTAGGTCCATACAGATTGCAAAGTAGCAAGGAAACTTTATTTAAAGCAAGCAGTAGAACTAGTCATAATACATCTAGACCCAGTTTCAAAAGACCAAAATAAATAGCAGACAGACAGACATACACACACACACATATACACATTACCTCCACAAAGATTACAATGTGTGGTAGCGCACACCTAAGACTTCAGCACTTGGGAGATGGAAAAAGCAGGATCAGGCGTTCAAGGCCAGCCTCTGCTACCTAGCAAATTTAAGACTAAGCTGGGCTACCGGATATCCAGCCTCAAAGAAACAAAGCTAAAACCAACCAAACAAAAATAAAGATATCAAGGTACTATCTGAAAATAACATGGTTATCACTACTTTGTATATAAGGAAAGTAATATGCAGAGACACTATCTCTTGACCAAAGTGATATTGTTAATGATCAAGGAGAAGAGATGAGAAAGAAGAGCAAATAAAACTCCATTTAAAAAAAAAATTAATTGAGACAGGGCCTCACCATGTAACACAAACTCATATGTAAACCAGTCAAACTCAGAGATTTTCCTTCCTTCCTCTGCCTCCCAAGTGCTGTGATTAAAGGCGAGGATCACCACATGTGGCTTCTACCCATGTTTTTGAGGCTATATGTCTTCTAGTTGTATATACTACTACCTCTTCTACAAGTAATTTCTAGAGAAGTTGTTTTCTATCATTAAAAGATAAATCAGTGAGCTACAAAGATGGCTCAGTGGGTAAGAGAGCTTGCTGACTAAGCACAGGGCCCGAGTTCGTATCCTATCACCCATGTAAAAAACAGTGCAGTCCTACCTATAGTTTCAACCCCTGAACTATAGGAGGAGAGGGACAGGAGTATCCCTGGAGCTTGCTGGTCACCAATAGAGAGAGACCTTGTGTCAAGGGAATCAAGTGGGAAGTGAAAGAAGACAATCAAAGTCCCCTGTTTGTTTTGGGTGCCTATACCTCTACCCCCACCCACCACACAAATGATAACAAGAAAAAAGAAAACATGGAGGGGGCAGCACAGCTGTCACTGCTGTATTCATGCACAGAGGTAGGACCAGTTGAAACTGCAAGGCAAAGGCATGAAGGAGGACTGCTCATTCTTTTGTCCTAAGAATGTCAAGCACGTGCTGCTTCCCACCCAAAATTCTGCTGCTTAAGCTTCTTCTGCAAGGCTTTTCTTCCTAAGAGAACAACAAATTCTTGTAATCATATATTCTGATCTTGAAACACTACCAGCATTCAAATTTTGGGGGAAAGTCAGAGTTTTCTCACTGCTGTTGCAGTGAGTAAGTGCTCTAGGATGCTTACTAATGAATTCTTAGGTAAGGAAACAGTAAAATACAGCAAATCCAGTTTCTATTCACATTTCCACAGAGGCTAACCACTTAAGTGCTCAAAGATCAAGATGAGTGAAACAGTTTCTAATGAGATGATGAGAGAGAAGTGAATCAAGCTGATAAAAAGAGCAAAACAAACTGAGCAAGAGCAGATAAGCAATAAATACATAGAGAGAACTTGAACATTTAAACAAATACTCAGACATAAACTTAGTTCCTGGTATATTAACTTCCATGTTTGGCTGCTTCAACTATCTTTTCCCCCCTTCAAACACCTAACAGCTTTCTTTGTAAAAGAAATTCACTATAGTACAATATATAGTTCCAGGGAACAGAGAGCAAGAGAGCAGGTCATTATGCAGTCATAAACTCTAATCAATTTTCAGTGATCTACATGGGCACTGTTTACAGCCCATTTTCTATACCCTAGCTCGGTTTTGTTAGGCCTGCCAATTCATTCTTCCAGCCAGTTGGTACATACTTAGGGAACGTCAACTGATCACAGTAAACTGAAATAAAAACCAGTGGGAATGCAAATCTGATTCAGAATCATCTTAAAACCCCAAGTCAAATAAACAAGTTTTGAGATATCTGGGTCTATGTTTTTCTTTTGAAAATTTTAAGAACTTATTTAAGAATTTATTTGTGCGTATGTGGTCTGTGTGTACATGCGTGTATCACAGGGAAATAAGAAGACTTGTGGGAATAAGTTCTCTCCACAATATGGGTTCTAGAAATCAAACCCAGGTCACCAGGCTTGGCAGTAAGCACCCTTATTTTGCTGAGCCATCTTTCCTGTCCCCTACCTATGTTTCTTTTTATTCACATAAAACAACTAAGAGCTGTAACTATGCTAGTCTATGTAGTAGTAAGATATTCTGGAGCAACTAACAAGAAGAACCCGAAAATGAAAAGTAAATAAAATAATGAAGAACAAAGGACAGAGTTTAAAGGACTAAAAGTAGAGAAGCTATACCTCAAATAACTATGAAAAGCAAGTGAAGAGGGACCTGCACACATTTTAGAAATGAAGGAAAGCAAGAACACAGGACGAACTTCAGAAGTGTTATATGTTTTTTGCCTTCCTAACTTTTTAACAAGTTACCTTTGATCGACTAACTATAAAGTACAATATCTGCCACATGGTGGAAAGACAGGTTTAGATAAGGGATTTGTTCAATCACACATGACTTGGTGACAAAAACAAAGCCATCTTAGTGAACAAGCAGAAACCATCAACATTTGCTGCTGACTAGTAAAATAGTACTGAGAGGCCCTGACTTTAATCAATACTGAAATATGGAGTACATGACTGAGTTAGTCACATATATAAACCATCCCAGTACTGGGCAGAATGTAAGGTAAGTTTGACTAAAGCAACCTTTCCTGCTACAGTGCAGTGATAAGACTTGGAGAGAAAAATGAAACAATTAACTTAATCTTCTGTAAGGACTTGAAGTCAGCCCAGAGAAGATTCTGATTTACAATGTCAGCACAGCTAGATGTGGTGGCTCTGAGCACTTGGGAGGATGAGACAAGAGGATGACCACAACTTCAAGGCCAGCTTGGACTACATGGTGAGTTCCAACAAACAACCACAAGTAGATCATTGAATCTCTTAAAGGACATCTGCTAACAGCTGCCCATAAACTCAAAGTGAGCCAGTAGTAAGTAGCAGTTCAGTCAACATCAGAGTTGGATCAATAGAAACTGTTAGACCAAGTATGAACTGTATATGATTTATGTCTAAAGATAAAGAAATTCAGGATACTCTTATTTAATTTCACAAAACCATTAGATTGGGGCTAGAGAGATGGTCCAGCAGTTAAAAGTACTGACTGCTCTTGCAGAGGACCTGGGTTCAATTCCTAGCACCCACATGGTGGCTAACAACCATCTGTAACTCCAGTTCCAGGGGATCTGACACCCTCTTCTGACCTCCGAGAGCACTGCATGACACAGGTGCACTTACATACATACAGGCAATAAATTCATACACTGAAAAATGAAATCAGTTACTGTAGTGGTTTGAAGGAGCCCATAGGCTCACATATTGGAGCACTTGGTTGCCAGTTGGTGATGCTGTTTGGGAACTTATGGAACCTTTGGAGGGTATAGCCTTGATAGAGGAAGTATGTCATTGGGAGCAGGCTCTGAGGGTTTATAATTTCTGTCTGTCTGTCGTGTCTCTGTCTCTGTCTCTGTCTCTCTCTCTGCTTCCTGTATGAGTGAGATGTGATCTCTCAGCTTCCTACTCCTACCACCATGCCTTCCTTGCCATTATAGACGTCTAGCCTCTGGAACCATATGTCAAAACAAACTCCTCCTTAAGTTGCTTTTGGTTATAGTAATTTCATTACTGTAATAGAAAAGCAACTACTATCTATAGTCCTATGTTTACTGCAGCATTTTCCATAATAAGTAAGTTATTGAATTAACCTGGTTCCAGTTACATAGAGGAATAAGCTGAGATCCACCATACAGCATCATGACTTTGATTAATAGCAAGTATTGTATTCTTAAAAACTGCCAACAATCAATTTTAAGTATTCTCATTAAAAGAAATGTACATAAAGTAATACATAAGTTATTTACCATAACTAAGCCATTCCCCAGTGTCTACATATTATAAAACAGGGTACATAAAGTGAATGCCTAATATTATGTCAATTTAAATTAATTAATTAAAAGTAAAAAACATATTGTATCTGTTTAGGAGATAATTTAGGTGATATGGGAATGGAGGCAAAGAAGATGAAAGAGTATCCTTGACTGAGCAACTGCCTGTAGTGGTGAAATTTGGGCAGAAGTACAACAGCACATTTATCCTTAGTGTCATCAAGTATTTTGTAATACTGGGTAACCAGTGACATGACTAAAGATGTAGAATGAGGCCAAGCTAGAGTATTTCCTACCAAGACTAAGGATTTTGATCCTTCAGGGCTATCTGGAAGTCTCAGCAAGATGCAGACTTAGAAAACAAATGCTCTTCTCCTAGTGAGTTGCCAGAGAGAAACAGACTTTGTTTTGGTTTTGCTTCATTGTACACAAGTAAGAGCCTCATTTGGGCTGTGAGATATTACTGTGAGGACTACTGGCCTGTCAGGGCTTACCACAAGGGAAGCTCAATGGGAATGTGACTGACATGTTCAGACTCTTGCTTTTGACAGGTGAAACTTAATATAGCTGTGACACCCTGACCAACTACAGCACTGCACCTGCTGTCGCAGGCACAGGGGAGCTTTGCTGAGGCTCTAAGCTATGTCTGAACAACTCCCCACCCCAACACATCTTATCACAGACATTAAGCTCAGATACAACCTCCTCCACCAGGGCTCACCTCATTTCATTTGCTCCACATTAAAAGATGCAACCACTCTTCTCCAGGACACTGAGTGTCCAGGGACATTCCACATACCATATTTTCAAATATTTTTGAGTTATAAAGCAAGATAAAATTAAATAATAGAACATTCCTTTTTATCTTGACTTTACAACAAAAAATAAGTTTATATTTTCAATGACTCAAAGTCAGTAAAATATCAAATGTGCCATGATTTATTATATTCAATGACAATTTTGTTAACGAACTGAAAATATTTGATTATAGAAATAAAGATAATTCATGCTATTATATATTTATTTCACAGATGCATTTTCATGTACTGATTTCAGCAAAATCTTCTATCATGATTTCCACATAAATTATATTCTACAAATCAAAGTACTCTAAAGTATTAAAAAATCAAAATGTAATTCTCAATGTGGATTAATGTGCACTTGTCAAAATGCCCTAAAACAAGAAAAAGTTAAAATGTAAACTCTGATGTCTTAAAATGAAAATATTAAAATGATCTATGAATTATTTTCAAATTTTTTGCATGTTCCATAGATTTATAAGCACACAAATATGAGTAACGGGATTTAATTGCAAAATGTTACTTGTTTCCAGATGCAACCATCTCAAGTACTGTGCTTAGTCAGTTAACTTCCCATCATCAAAGCAAATACTTGAGACAATCAACTTACAAAGAGAAAAGGTTTATTGGGCCCCTGGTTTTGAAGCTTCAGTCTATTACTGGCCCTGTTGCCTTTATGCCTGTGGGACATGGCACAGATGGTGGTTAGTATGTGGTTAAGCAAAACCGCTCACTGTGTGACCAAGCAAAAATGGGAAAAGGAAGAAACTCAGATCTCATTATCTCCTATTGGGAGTACGACACCCTAACAACCTTAAGACTTCCACTACGAGCCTTCTCCTAAAGGTTCTATTGCCTCCCAAAAGCACCTAGCTGAGGAGAAATTCTTTAACAAGATGGACCTTTGGGGGCCATCCAAGGTCCAAACTATAATATACATTAAGTCATTTGTACCCCTAGAACCAGAAACTACAATAAGAAGAGAAAGGAAGGCTAGCACTAATGGGAAATAATACTCTCTTATGAGAAAGCTTTTTTCATTCAAAGATGCAGGCTAAAGCAGGAGGATGATGGTTCCCAAATTATGAACTGCACTGAGTACAGGACTCTAGTGACAGTAACATTTACATTCGATGTTTAGGGTTTCCCTCCCTGCTCTCAGTCCCAGGCAGTTTTCCTTTGGATAGTGACATAATAAAAATCTAATATATACTCCTGAGAATGTGACACAAAATTATGGCAGCAGTATCTGTACCTACCATGTACCTAATCCTTACAACTCCTCTATACCAAGTCATAAAGAAGGGAAAACAGAGATCAAGAAACTTACCTAAAGCTACAACAACCAGTAAGTAATGGAACTGTACTGCGAATCTAGGCAGACTGACCCTAAGACCTAGGATTTTAACCCTTTCATCACAGCTCTACTAAAAGACATGGAAAACCTCTAGATTTGCCTAGTGAAGGAGGCACATAAAGAGACGTGTGGTACCTCCATTTAGGATAAGAACTGCTACATGAAGAAAAAGAAGAAGAAGAAGAAAAAAAAAAACCTACTAAATCCTTCATCTGGATCTCAATAGTCTCAAATCAGTGCAGTTATTTATATATAGGTGAATGCTGATAGTGGGATATACTTACTGAGAGATGACTTCTTCAATTAATAGTTTGTGGGTTGATTCTTGATACCTTACCTCTTAAAAGGAAACATTTCTCAGTTTATAGGACACCCACTTCACTACAGCCATACTGACCTCATTTTCAAAGTTAAGTAAAATATGTATTTTTAAATCTTGATACAGAAAACAAAATGTTTTACTTCATATTGTAAGAGTTGAATAAACATACTACGGGAAAATTCCTATATATTATGAAGGAAAGCATCTCTAACTGTGAGGTGGTGGTGGAATTGCTTGGCAAATAATAAACTCTGAATAGAAAAGTTCATTAAGTATATAATATCAAAAACAGTGGGCTTGTCTGAGAGGCTGGCTGTCAGGGTTAAAAAGATATGTAATATTCTATTGAAATACTAGCTGGGAGAAATAGATCCAGACAGAGAATTAAGGTCAAATAATCATCAAGCTCTTTTAACTAATAAAAACCATTTGGTTCACTCTTCAAGAAGGCAGATGGTTTAAAGAACAAAACTGGTAAAAAAAATACTGCAGGAAAAAAAAAGGTTTTAAAGTCTAGAAAAATGGGTGTGGAAAAGAACCAATAATAGAAAAAAAGCTAATATGGCAGCTGCTTGACTTGAGTAAAAAGATAGGAAAATACGGCTAAAGATGAAAAAGCAAGAAATACAAAATACAATTCTATTATCAAACAGCTGTTCAAAATACAAATAGGAAAAAGAGTCACAGAAATTGTACCAAAGAAAACATCACAATAAAGTCTCTATAAAGCTACCACAGGTCTCCTGGATGAGGGCAAAAGTTTGGCATATTCCTTTGAAAAACACACCATATACCTGAAAAATATCACCAAAAGCGGGGTCTGTACTCACTCTCTTAATCCTAAGGTAGCGTTACTTTCTACAGATGTCCTGCAGACTGTCTTGAATAATGCTTCAGAGTTTTTGGATCTTGGCTCTAAGAATGGCCTATTCAGCAGAATAGGCCCTGAGTCTGCTGGAGCTGTTTCCTTCAGTGATGTTAGGGCTGCAGTAAACTGCTGAAAACAAGCTGTCCATCCCTCACAGACCCCAGTGTCTGATTCACCAAATGATTACAAATTACACTCAGAGCTAAGAACCTAGGAATGGAGAACAATGACGGTAAGAAAAAGTTCCAGAATTATAGGCTTCCTAAAGTGTTTTCATGTTTTAACAAGTGTAAAACTAGTCTCTTAAACATGCTATTTTTAAGGTGAATAATTTACCTATCATTAACTGAACTGAGCAATTTTTAACTCAGGAATAAAACATTTGTATGTCTAATATTTAAAAGTCTAGAAAAATATCATGAGAAGGGAAGAAGAGAAAGCCAGAACTCCACACCCATGAATGGTGATTAAGTGTCTGGCCTGGAAAGTAGAGTGTGGCTTTAGGAGGCAAAAGATGATGAAGTGCTACAGAAACTGGGCATGTAGTCTACCCTAGAGCTACCTAGAAGACTTCCTTCTGCCATATATTGACTGCCAAGACCTGGCCTCATCTTGACCACCAAATAGATATAGTCTGTCTTTCGGACTTTAAAATGTCAAAAGCTGCTTTGATGGATGTTAATTTCCTCTACACAAGTAGCAGGGAGGGTAACAAACAGGAACACATATACAATCTTCTTTTTTTTAATCAAGAAATAAATACAAATCCACTATATACAAATAATTTACTAAAACAAGTTAGCAAGATTTAAAGTTGACTCTTTAAATCCTGCAGTGTCAATTTTAAGTTATTTTTCAGGTATTAATTTATACAACATGAAATTAAGGAGGGCAAAGCAATTTCAAATCCCTTTCACAACTGATAAAGTTAATATACATACCAGTGCTTGGAGAGAAAACTCCATTTCTATAATACATCAGGTTAATCAAATCAAGAAGTTACACATATACACAAATACCCCAACTTTGAGCACAGTGTCCCTCTGAATATAATGTTTAAAAAAAAAAAAATCAAAGTACTGAACTTAGGTGATTCACTAAACAAGTCTTCCAGAACTGTTCGACTTACAAAGAAAAGTAAACATTTACCTTCAAAGCCAGAAAGGTGCCTCCTTCTTAGCCAGCTGAAGTTGTGGAGCTATGGTGCAATTCAAACACATTCTCATACATACTCAATTTAATGTCAGTTAAGAACCACCAGAGCTAGTGTGGTGGCTCAAACCTATAATCCCAGTATTTGGGAGGTAAAGGCTACAGAGATAAATAAAGAGGAGGAAAACTATAGGAAAATGTCCAAGGCATAAAATTTCCCTTTGAGATTACTTCAACTTTTATGTTTATATCATAACACATTTCAGCTGCCAAAAGAAAGAAACCATGGCAGGAAATGCAGTTAGTGTTTTGGGCATCAGAAACCAACCAAGACTCAACAAACTCCAATGCAGAACTTTATTATTCTGAGACATTATTTTATAAGATATCAAAATGTTTAAACACAATTTTCTCTTATCCCTTCATTAATGCCAACCTTTAAATAGATGTACCGACTAGAATCATCTCCTCTACTATTAAACATAACCATCTTTAGAGACAGAAGAGCAGCTGTAGTTCAACTGGATGGAACCATACTAGTAAAGAGTTTAGGATGGAGTTAAAAATAGAATAGGAACACAACTCAGACTGCAGAGTAAAATTCTAAGGCAGATCATGCTGGTTATTCAAACAGCAGCATTTGGCTTCCACCCAAAGTCCTGCACACTTTTATGCTTATGAAGGGCAGTACATTTTCACTATAAATGCCAGGAAGTATTCTTCTATATTTCACTTTGAAATACTGACTCCCAAAGTCACAATTCTCATTTAGTATTTGTTTGACAGAAATTAGACTATGTATCAAATGTCTATGCTGGTCTCTAAACACCCAGAAGGCCCCCAATGTAAGTATTTACAAGGCAAAATCCCCAATGGATAAAATGCTCTAATAAAGACCCATTAAATACAATATTATGCATTTAAAAAAATGGAAGTTGAAAGTGTCTCGCTTTATTACTGGAGGTTATCTAATTTTAGTGTTGTCACACAAAGCCAAGGAAATTATGGTTTAGAAGTTAATCTGCCTAGGACTAAATAATTACCTGACTTTGGGGGAGGATATTTAATCCAAAATTATCTACTGTAGGCCACTCCCACCCACTCCCACCAACCTAGGATGGCATCTCAGTCACTCTTGGGAAACATTACTGAAGGATAACCTATCATTACAATGTTTCAGTTCACAGTAATTACTTTAGAGAACATCACACATATTTGCACTAATGGCATCCCAATGCTACATCATGACTATAACTGCCACTCTGAAACATACAAGTTTCAGAGCAAAATTTCTTACCTGAAAAAAATCCAGACTTTTAAGAATTACTTAGTATTTGTCCCTAACATATCTCTTGATGATGTCAGATGAGGAATGATATAGTTTCTAGAAAAACTAGTCTAGAAAATTCCAGACTGAATAGAATTACCTAATAACTGTCCCAAACATATCTTTTGAAGCCTTCAGATGGGAATGATGTTGTGTTAACAATTTGAACTGAGGACATAGTGAAGTCGTCTTAAGAAAATCAGTCAGCAGCCACATGAAGTAGTATGACAATGGGTTTCAATTTAGCCACCTAAAAGCTTTTCTGACATTCAAAGATCTGTTAAATGGAGACATTTCTACAAACTTTTAGAATTCCTATGGGAATTAAATACAGTTAAGCAACTCTAAGGCACTGAATAAATATAAAGTACTATCTTCAAGATTTTCAGAATAGCCTTTTTTTTTTTAAAATACATGTTATCCCTGTATGTATGTAAGTGTAGTGCCTGCAGAGGACAGAAGTGGGCTTCAGATCCCCTGGAAGTGGAGTTATGGATAATTATTACCGCCATGTGTATTCAGGGATTCAAACCTGAGTCTTCTGCAAGAGCAGCCAGTGCTCTTAACTGCTGAGTCATCTCTCCAGTCCCACCCATAACCATTTTATAGCTATAATTTCAAGCTATATTGGATTGAGTATTGATAGCTATGTATTTGTTAAGAAAACACACAGATACATCATGTACATAGTGATTTGCTGCACACCACTCCACTGACTCTCCAGCAACCCTTGACCTTACTATTTCCCTTTTAGTGACTGAGGGAAGTCCTAAGTCAAGAGTAAGAGACACAGATGTGTCCAGAAGGCCCCAAATATAAGTATTTACAAGACTGTCTACTACAATTTACAAGGAAAAAGCCTTAGGCAGATTAACTCTCTAAACCATAACTTCCTTGGCTCTAAGTTTGAGCCTTTCACTTCATGTCTGAAAATTTTTCTTATTTTTACTCAATTCATGAAGATATTGTTTATATTTTAAGGATGTTCAAGAAGTCCTCTGGAAAAAGTAAGTGAAAAAGTTAAAATGAATTTTATTTAAAAGATAATGTTTAGGCCGGACCCAGTGGCTCACGCCTTTAATCCCAGCACTCGGGAGGCAGAAGCAGAAGAAGGCAGACCCTCTGTGAGTTCAAGGCCAGCCTGGTCCAAATAGCCAGTTCCAGGCTAGCTGGGGCTACAGGGAGACCCTATCTCAAAAAAGACCAATAAATAAATAAATGGAAAATTCTATTTTTTTCGAATCAAGTATTACTAACGAAACCTTACCTGAGTTCTTAACCAGATTCTAAGTCACTGATTCTTTTCACAGTTAAGACTTACTAGCGGCATTACTTTGGTCTGGCTAGTTAATTTCTACAGGTCTCAGTCTCCTTTCCTGTACACGGGAAAAACCATCAAATCTTAAAGGAGGGTTAAACTGGTTTTCCTACTTGAATCAGTCTTACTTTTACAATCACAGTACGTGCTTGATAGGCCATCTGCTTTTGGCTAGAAATAAGCCTAGTTAGCTTTCTCAAGTCTTGGCTTGCTATAAAGCACATTAGGACCAACCTATTAGAACAAGCCAACAGGAAGGGAACCCTTTGTTTTGCTTGCTACTACAAGTTTGGGCAATAGTGACACACCCATAGACTGACACTTCTAAAGACAGATATTTTCAATAGAGGTTTCTAACTATAAGCTCTAAAACCCCTATTTTCATTTTCCATTTAAAGACAAAGTATAATCTTTGCATGTAGACAAGAATAAAATTGCAGCATCCAGCATGAAGGCTTATATCATAAGACCCAAAATGGAACATAAATACAACTCATTTACTTTGACAAAGAAAATGACTGTGTTCTATTCCTATGGGGAATGTAGTGATAATCGAAGCTTATGTCTCCAATTTTACATAATTAACCACTTTTAAAGAAAAATTCTGTTCAGTGTTCCTAGCACCAAAATTTATGCTTAAATAGAACGGAGTAATAAGCAAGCAAACTAATCTGAAATAACTTTAGATGAGGAATCTCAAAGATGTGTGATACTTGAACTCTTTGAGTTCCAATTAAAACTTAGTCTGAGATCCCAGTTGGTTAGAAACTAACATTTATACAATGCTGTTCCCAGAAGACAAGAGTTACTTAAT
Source organism: Eospalax fontanierii (assembly GCA_035773235.1). Classification (NCBI taxonomy): domain Eukaryota; kingdom Metazoa; phylum Chordata; class Mammalia; order Rodentia; family Spalacidae; genus Eospalax; species Eospalax fontanierii. Next base: position 29,798,044 of record CM069531.1, on the reverse strand, counting down.
GAAAATCACAGTGTGAGACACGGAATACCTCCTTAGGAATCAACTAGTCAGGCAGGCCCTAGAAGTCTCTAAAACACAGGCCACTGCCATTGCCCTTGGTTACCCTCTGTAACTATTCCATTTGGCTTCAGGATATAGAGAAATCAAACCAACTGAGAAACTTCCTCCCTTCCTGTTACCGAGCTTTCATATAGTCCCAGAAAATGCTATGTAGGCTGCTTAAGGGGTGGGGAGGATATATCAAATGATCTTATCCAGAGTGATTCTGTATACTACAATACCAACCTGCCAGGTAAGATGTGTCCACCAGAACATTAGTGCTTTAGGATAACTAAGAGCATTCCCATTGGATTTGAAACCTGCTCCATGGGAGGGAATTTCATGTCTAATACTGTAATCATGGTCAAAACCCATGGCTGGGGGCGGGGGGCAAAAGCTTTAAGGTAGAACCTAGTAATGATATCAAATTGCCTTCTAAATATTTACATTTACACCCACAAACATGGGTTGCTCTCAAACTTGGTCTGAGGAGCTAGTTTTTGCAGTGGGCAGCAGTCAATGAAGACAGTGTTATGAGACTTGAGTTCTTAGCCCTAATGAGACATCTTTATCAATTCCCTCCTCCACTTTCTGCTAAGTCTTGGAAGAGGAGGAAGGTAGGCAAAGCAATGTGAGAGAAGAGTGGGGAGGATTTCAGTTAATCACTGTCTTCCAGCACTCATAAATGCACTGTGGCTGTGGTTACCTGTATAAGACCTGCACAAGATTAAGCCAGTCAAAGTTCTGATGTAGATGGGGTAGGTAATTTACAGGCCTTACTCCTAAATAAGGAACTATTGGAAGTGGATAGCAGCTGGAGAAACTCATTCTCTTTTTAATGAATATTTTTAATTGAGTTTTGTGCATTTCATACAATATTAATCTAATCATGCGTAGACTCCCTCTCCCACCCTCAGAATCATTCATTTTTGAGGGTGTAATCACTGGTAGGTTTCCCAGTGAATAACCCCATAACCAGCCACATATAGGCAGCACTAACTAGAGTTACTGAGTTATCACAAAAAGGAAAGAAAAAAGACATGAAGCTAGGAGGGGGACATGTTGGAGGGGAGAAAACAGGGTGGATATGATACTTCACTATAAACATGTACGAAATGCTCATAAAGTAAAATTGTAATTAAAAAAGAAGCTATTGTTTAGGGACTAAATGGTCATGAGGATCCCAGGAAAGACTGTTCATCTTACTGTGGCAAATGCATTAAGATGGCACAATAGGCATTAATTATAGAATACTTGATTTCAATTCTTGGTTTTGTCTTTCATATGGTTCAAGACATATATAGATCAAAATTTCTCACCACAGAGCAAGGACAAACTAAAACTTGAATAATCCCACATAAACTTGCCATCTTGTTTTATTATTTTGAAATATTCCTTGTCTGTGAAGTTCCCAACTTTGAGACCATACAGTAGGCATATGAGGCAGAAAAACTAAAAGATGACTTTTGAATCAGCTCTCCGTAATATGACACGTACTTACTTGCAGCCAAACATGGCTTTCCAAATCTGGGATATGTGTATAAACATGCCCAATTCTTCTCAGTTCAAGGTGGACTCATCTACCTGACAATGCCCATTAGACCTACACAGCTGTTTCTCTGGTACTGTTGTCTAGTCATGGCCACTTCTGCCTCAATGATCTCCAGGTCTGACTCCTCTTGGATGGACCAGTCTCTGATCTTGTGCATGTAACAGACAATAGAGCTACATTCAGCCATATGGTTGAATGTAGAATAGTTTTTCCAAACTTTAAATTCAAGTTTAGTTCTTGAGGCATTTAAGGAAAAGATCAGAGTCCATATTATATTCACTCATTTGCTAAACATTTATCAAGCATTCACTATGGGTCAGGCACTGTTCCAGGGGCTATGGGGTACATTAGTGAACATTAAGATAAAAATCTCTACACTCAGAGAGCTTATGCTACAGTGTGTACTGGACTAGGGGTAGGTAGACTACAGCTAATAAGTAAATTATGTAAGTATAGTTATATGTGCATATATATATTTAAATTTGGAAGCAGTAAATTCTATAGAAGGAAAAAAAACTGGAGGTGACACATTTTAGAAGGGCTTGTAATTTTAGGGGTTCGAAGAGATGATACCTATCTTTTAGATGCTTACTAGGTCTTCCTGACACTGAGGCCACCGGATCAGCATAATTCCTTGAGGTAACACTCAAGTTTTTGTCTTCCTGCAGCTTGTTAGCATAGTAGCTTGTTACTGAGTTCAAAAGTCAGCTGCTGCGTGCATACACAGAATAACGTCATTATTAATCATGAGATTTCTACAGTTTTTCCTCCCTGTGTAGAACTGCATATATTCATTAATAACAAACTTATTAACAAAAGTCTACGGTATACCCTTAACCCAGTTTGAGAGACCAATGATATAGAGACAAAGATAAAGTGCCTTCACAGAGTTTATATTTAAACAAAGTCAATAAACAAATCAAAATATATAGTTAACAATGAGTGCTATGATGGAATAAAGCAAGGTAAGGGAACAAAAAGGCAGGCTTTTCTGTGGGTGTACAATGCTACTTTAGAGGTGACAGTCGTAGGTAGCTTTCAAGGTGGTCCTGATACTTTTGCTTCCTGATGTTCACTGTAATTCTTGACAAATACATCCCTCTTGAGTATGACCTGGACTTATTGGACAAACTGACTCACGTTTAACAAACAGCAGAATTGATAGGACAGCACTTCTGAGATTAGGGTATAAAAAGTCTGGCTTTAGTCTTGAGCTTTCTCTCTACTGCTCTCTAACTGCTTATTTAGGGAGAAACAAGGTACCAAAGCAACCCCATGTAAGTAAGCTTAGGAACAATCCTCCTTTGTGCAAACCTCAGGACTGAAGTCTGCATGACACTTGGATTGCAGTCTTGCCAGAGACCCTGAATCAGAATCACCTAATCAAGCAACACTCACATTCCTAACCCATGGAGCTGAGAAACGTTTGTTTTCAGTCCCTAAATTTTAGGGTCATTTATTATACAGAAATGGGCAATCAATGCAAGAGTCAAGGGTGGACTTTCTGAGCACATGATTTTGGAGTGGAGCAGACCATATGAAGATGTAAGGAAAAAGAATGTCAGGAAAGCAAATGATAAGTTCCAAAGTCTTGGGATGGGGAACAAATGAGGTATCTATGAAAGAAGACAAGGGTGGCAGACAGTTACAGGTGATCATATGGCAAGAGAAGGCTTTACCACCATGAACTAGGCTTGAACAACCACCAATACAATAATAGATTCTATTTGAGCATGTATGTTTGCTTGGAATTGTGCTGTTTTATTTCATTTAGTCTTTACAATAAACCTATAAAATAGTGTTATTAACCAATTTAGATATAAGGAAACTTAAGGCTCAGAAAAACTAAGTTATTCTCCCATAGTTACAAGCTAGGAAGTGGTAGAACTGCCAGGCCCTCTGACTTCAGAGTTCCTATTCTTGGTCCCTATACAATACTGCCCTGAAAAAGAGGACTCCAGAGAAAAGCCAGTCTCTTCTGCCCTTGTAAAAGAAAGTCTCTTCTTGAGAAAGAAAAGAAAACCAACCCCACACTGTTACTTGAGCAAACTGGTCCAGAATCTCTCATATCAGATGTTCTTGGTAACTGGTTTTCTTATGGAGTTTTTTTAATAGGCTTGGCTGGTACATTATTTATTTATTTTTGTTTTGTTTTCAGATTTGATTCTAGTCAGAAAAATAAAACACAGAGGAGCATTCAGAAAGCTTTTCTTTTTGATGTAGGCATAAAAGGTAATTTATAAAGAATAGGAATTAAGACATAAACACAGCCTATTTTATGCCGTTTTATGCTCACTGGCCTGGTTGAGCACTGGCTTTTAACCAATATCTCAGGTACCTGGCACCAGACCAGGTATCCATCTGTCAGAACTTGCTTTTCTTCCTCAACCTGAAGTGTGGGGAAGATTATAAATGTTCTATCAGAATTTTAATTTTCTTTCTGGAAAAGAGGAGAAATCCAACCTATTAATAGGGACACTATTTCAAAATGGCTTTTCTTAAAGGCTTTAATAGACTTGGAATCTACCATACCTACCGTAACTATTACAAAGCTCCCTTAGGTTAAAGAAGTATCAAATCATAAAGCTACTGAGCTTTTATTTGTTGCAAAATTTTCACTCAAGATATATGAACCAACCAGCTTGTTCAAGACACCTAATATTATAATAATAGCACTAATAGCTAATATTGATTGAGAGCATGCTATATGGGCCAAGTACTGTCCTAAGCACTTTGAATTATTATCTAAATTAACAATTATAGCCTCTCCATTGGCTATTGCTATTACCCCAATTTCACAGAATTGAAGCAGTTCAGGCACAGAGAACACAGTGAAAAAGTCCAAAGTCACATAGCTAATTCTAACAGCCCTTAACTCTTTTGTTGCATTGTCTGTTTAGACTGAAGAAGAATCTGGGATCCCAAACATATCTATTTCTAAAAAAGGGATGTGGTACAGTCAGCACTTTTTATCTATGGGTTCCATATCCATGGACTGAACCAAATGCAGATGGAAAACATGAAAAATAATTGCATTTTATGGGCTAGAGATGGTTCTGGGAAGGCACTTGCTGCCAAACCTGACAACCTGTGTTTGATCAAATGGTGGAAGGAAGAGAACTGACTCCCGAAAATTGTCCTCTGACCGCTCCCCCACATGCCATGCACCTCAGTGCACCTGACCCATAAACATAAAAGAAATTTAAAAAGCACATAGCAGGGTGTGGTAGAACATGCCCTGAATCCCAGCAGGTCTCCATAGCGAGCTCCAGGCCATCTGGTGCTATAGAGAGCCACTGTCTCAAAAAAAAAGAAAAACAAATAAATAAACGAAAAAAAAAAAAACCCAAACCAAAAAAATCCAGTATCAGATAAGGTAAAACAACTATAATATAATCTTACTAGTAACTGTCTAACATACAGTAACTCAATATTCTTTTAATATAATTATTAGGTAAATACATAAGCACATTAAAATGATATAAAGTTGGGCACTCATAAAAACACACAGCATTTAAAGATTTTATTCCATTTAAAGAATTCACAATTGTTTTTTCATTGCTAAATGACCTAAGATCATTAAAATTTCAGAGGATATTCTCACTTATCTTTGGTCTTTTATCTCACTGCTCAAACACCAGCTTCTTAGAAAGCAAGTAAATCTCTGCCTTTTTCTCTAGGTCAGCCTTTTAGTTCCTTGTTTATATTACTTCCTGAATTTAGATTATATATTTACACATTTACTTCCTATTTGTACCATTAGAAAATATATTGCATAATGGCCAGTTTGTTTCCTGTTATATCCCTGGTCCCTAAATTGTACCTGCATAGTCTGTGCTCATATTTATGTAACAAATGAATAACATATTCTTTTTTATTTTGGAGACAAGTTCTCACTATGTGGCCAGGCTGGCCTCAAACTCTCTAGCTTCCTGCCTCTGCTTCCCAAGGACTGGGATTAACACAGTGTACCACCATACCCGACTGAAATGTTTCCTTTAAGAGAGAAAGTTGGTGAGGGTAGGCAGCACTGAGTCAGTTTGCTCACTCCTCCACCTTCTTTCTACCCCTAATCTTTGTCTGTAGCTCCAAATTCACAGCAACCTTAAAAGATGCAAATTAGTGCAGTATGGGTTGAGAGGATGAAGAGTCGTCAAACTTCTTAACTTCCATCTATTAGTAGAATAATCCAGAGGTGAGGTAAATCCCTAGGATTCTGGTTATCAGGGAATAGCTGGAAAACCTAGTAAATTACATGGCTTTGGGCACCCAAGAAACTTGGGGTCATTTCCAACCCTTATCTTTATCACTATATAAGAGTACCTCTAAATTTATTTTCTAGCTATCTTTGATATCCAATGTTCTGTTCCGCTTTTTGTTTTTTTTTGAGACAGGGTCCCCCAGTAGCCCCAGCTGGCCTGAACTTGCTATGCAGACCAAACTGGCCTAAATCCCAGAGATCCACCTGCCTCTGCCTCCTGAGTACTGGGATAAAAATGTACACCACCACAACACCCTGTATCCAGTGTTTTTAAATTTCCATTCCCACTTCTCTGTTGTCCACACATTATAACTGTACTAGTAACAGCCCTGAACTGACTGTGGTCTTCTACTCACTCATGAAAAATAATTTATGGTATGTCTTAACTCAAGAAACTTTTAATGGCTTTTTTTTTAAGTTAAAAGAATTTCATGTCTAATGAGTGTTTTGCCTGCATGTATATAAGTGTACCATTGTTGTGTGGCACTATTCCTGGGGAGACATGAACAAATGTCTACACACCCCAGATAGGGTACTAATGACAGACCAAAGTAATTATACCTCCTAAATCCAATCTGGTGAACCAATCAGTTTTACTGGGGTTACTTACAGGAGCAGAAATGACTAACAGAGTTGTATTACCAAAGCCACCCAAAAGCAGGAAAGCTGGTGCGCACTGCATAACCTGGAAGAAGCTCAACAGGATGGACAGTGTCTTTTCCTGACAGCTTGGTTTGCTCAGTTTCTACCAGGTAGCTTGTCTTAAATTAGAGGATTTGTCCAAGGCCTCTGAGCAGTTCTTAGGGCTTAATGGAGAGGGAGAGACCTTGTGAACCTTGTCAATTTCAGGAACTTCCTGAGCCCAATAGCTTCTCTGCTGGATGGACTGTTTCCTCTCCCTTCAAATCATACTATTGTATTTAAGTTTGTATCCTAAACTTAAAACATGTTTACTCTGCTTTCCTCCAAAATAGGTTTTACCTTAAGGGGAAATTGCATGAGGGGAGGCCAGAAGAGAGCGTTAGATCCCTTGGAATCAGTTACAGATGGTTTTAGTCACCATGTGGGTGCTAGGAACCAAACCTGGGTCCCCTGCAAGAGCACTCAGTGTTCTTAACAGCTAAGCCATCTTTCTAGCCACTTCCTTTTTCTTTCAAATTTATTTTTCAAAAAAAATGACTGTGTGGCTGGGCAGGGTGGTATACACCTTTAATCCCAGCACTTGGGAGGCAAAGGCAGGCAGATCTCTGAGTTCAAGGCCAGAGATACTCTCAAAAAAAAGACCAAAAATAAATAAATAAATGGCTGTGTATATATGAGAGAGAGTGAGCACACTACTGTTGGGGATTGAACCCAGGGCCTGTGCATGCTAAGAAAGAACTTTACCATGAAGCTACATTTAAGGCTATTTTTATCTGTTTGAGACAGGGTCCCCCTGTAGCCCCAGCTAGCCTGGAACTTGACCAGGCTGGCCTTGATCTCAGAGAGATCCACCTGCCTCTGCCTCCTGAGTGCTGGGATTAAAGATGTGCAACACTCTTTAAAGACATAGTCTCCATGAGTTGGTCAAGCTGGTCTTTGAACTCATTCTGTATTTCAGGCTGTTGGTGAATTTGAGAGTCTCCTACTTTGGCCTCCCAAGTAGCTGGTATTACAGGTATGAGATACAGGGTCTAATTACTGGCTCCTTTATACTGTGAAGTTCACTAACTTCAGCATTTCATGAGTTCCTGTAAAGCAGACTACACCTGTCTTCTATCCTAAGTGCCTAGGCTAGCGATGAGAGAGCAGGTGCTTATGAGATAATGATTATCCTAACTGTGTCTTATCTATTTGACTCTTTGTTCAGCACTTACCTATTAAACACCATGTATTAGGATACTTTATTGTAAATACAGTTTTCCCTTTTCTATATGCACATATGCCCTATCCCAAACCACAGAAGGCTTGTTAGAAAAGCCTCATTAGATTCTTTTATCACCATTTCTTAGGACTGCTACTAGGTACATACTTAGTATATAAATAGAGGGTCAGAGATCTAGGTTTGAGGCATTTCATCATTGGAAAAAAAAAAATACAGAGTAACCAAACCAGAGTATTTTAGAAAATATAATATTAAGAATTTGACCAGAGAAAGAGCTAGATTGGAATTATTACAGGTTCTTGGAAAGCAAACTGGTAGATTTGGGTACACTTCATGAAAGCTCAGTTTGAACGCTGTTCCAAAGATCATTTGAATCTAAAATAATACTAACCAAAAAGATGACTTTTGTCTAATGATTTGGAGACTGTAGCTTAATAAGTGAATGGAAAAGAAACATGGGAAATTGTGGGACAAGAAATCTGATATGCTTGTTAATCTCTTGAAATGTAAGACAGTGTGGGTCAGCACTAAAGAGACAACTTTTTATGTAGTCATTTTTCTTCTCTACAGTCTGTATTATGCCAATTAATTAGGGCACTTAGATATTACAGCTATATGTACTTTATAACTAGTCTGCAAAGTGCTTTGAAAATGCAAAGTGCTAAGCAAGTACTCAGAATTACTACATATTAAAAGCCTTTAATAGGTAAATATATTTTAACAACTAGATCTTTAAAGGGTATGGTATTTTACAGCTGAACCCAATTTCTGATTTTGAATCATTAACACTTCATTGCAAATAAGTTACTGAACAGGTAATATTTTTTCCAGTTCATGAGTCAAGTCCATCTCCCTCATTCTTAAGATCATTCCAGCCCTCCTTCAGTTCCTAAGGTCTTCATGCACCAATTCCTTCCACACACAAGACTCATTATCCTGTTTGTTCTGCCTGTTTTATCCTCATTACACTAAAACATGCAAATCTTTCAGGACTTTCCATTCCTCAAACTATCACGTCCTATCAAGACCTTTTACATATGCTTTTCCCCTAGTATGAATTTTCTCTCCACATTTCAGTCAGTTCCTTCTTTTAATATAATCTTGGAAAGGCCTTTCTTTGCCTGAAGTAGTTTCCTCTCAAGTTCTCTATCCTGACCCTGTATTTAGTTCACAGTGCTCGGAAATTCAAATAGTAAACTGATATCTATCCTATTAATGTTAACAGTTACAAAAATGGAGCTTGATGTCCACTGAAATTCTCATGCAAAATCAAAATTCTCACAAGTCTTTCATATTATTCCCAACTCTGACCTAACCTACCAATCATAGCAAAGCATGCATTTGTCATTAAAAAAAAAACCTGGGGTCAGTAATATTGCTCACTGGGTAAAGGTGCTTGCTGCTTGAGTTTCAATCCCCAGGTGGATATCACATGGTAGGAGAGAAGTGACTCTGGAAAGTTGTTCCTGATCCCCACATATGCAACAGGGCAAACCTGTGCACATGGGCACACACACACACACACTCAAATAAAATGTAATAGAAAAAGTTATTCCTGTGACCCAAAATTCTCATCTCAGCCCAATTTTCTCATGGTCTTTCACTCTCAATGCTCATTCAATTAAAGAGGGGGAGTCATCCTTGAGGAACATCTAGGTGCAAGAAATAGAAATCAGTCAAACTAGTTTAAACAAAAGAGAGAATTTATTAGGCGAATACACTTGCAAGATTCCAATAGCTGTAATGGGACAAAACTAGAACCACATTGTTCTACAGGACAGTCCTTATGCATCCTGCATAAGGAACTAGAATGTAGATTCATTTCTGCTTGCCTTTTGATCTTTATAGTTCTTTATGCTGGCCTCAAACTTGTCAAGCACATGTTGGCAGACATTCATGAGCTCATTCAAGCCTTTCTGAAAAGGCTCAACAGCTGGAAGTGCACCCCGTGTCTGAATTCGCAAATTAATTTTTCTCTCTGAAGGATGGGTCGTAGTGTAACCACAAAATTCCACTTCTGGGTTCTTCATGATCATGTACCGCAGAGAATTTCCTAGGGTATGGTCCTCCTCGTGCAATACAAATGTCACACAGTGTCTATCTGTTCCAGCTGCCTGGACCATTTCCAGGGCTGTCTTCCTCTCGCCTTCAGCCATTGAGGTCTTCAATTCTGATATTTTTCTACACACATATTTGTTTTTGTAAGAATGAGATCATATGGAATAGTGCTTTGTGACTAGCTTTTTAAGATTTACTACACTGCAATTTCAACATATTCAGTCACACAGAACCATCCACCTCTCAATTTTCCTGCCTACACAACTTCTATCCATAAATATTTAACTTATCTTCAGTCTCTCCCTACTCTATTTGACCGTCTACATTGCCCACAAAGAGTGTTTCTTCTCAGAAAAACACAAAGTGAAATATTTGCAAAACTCTTCCTTTGGCACAAGAAAGGGGCAGGATTACAACAAGGTAGGCTCTGCCGAAATATGAAATCTGAGTAGACAGGCATAAAAAACACTATTACTTCAATATAAAAGTGTAAATCATGAATTATCAACGTGCAGGCCCAACCACGGTTTCCATTTCAAAGAGATGGGGTGGGGGGGACCGTGGTGGTTGCAGACACGCCTTTAATCCCAGATTCAGAAGGCAGGGTTAGATAGATTTATTTATGAATTCCAGGCCCGACTGGTCTACACAGTGGGTTCCAGGCCAGTTAGGGCTACATAGTGAGATCTCTGTCTCAAAATAAAACAAAATAAAATGAAGAGGTGGGTAAACTAGGAAGTGAAAACTATGAGGTCTAGTAGCAGGCGGATAAAGAGGATTATGAGTAGTCTGCAGAGGACAGTGAGCGAGTGGCAGGAACTCGGGCTGGCACCACCACGCAGGAAGAGTGGCCTGGTGCGCGACTTTACACGAGGCAGTTCTAATGGGGGTGGCAGTTTGGGACAGAGCTCTGGTCTCCAACTTCTCTCCCTTCCCGGATTGCTAGTGCACCTCAGCTTTTCTGTAAACTCACCCAAGTCCCCTCCTCCATCTACACAACCCTGGCACGCCCGTCTCCCTCACCGCCCCGCCTCAGCGCCTCGGCCCAGGCCTCTTAGCCACGCCGGGCCGCAGAGGTTGGGCCGCAGCCGGCCGCGTGCCCCCTCGGCTACCCGCTCTTTAGCCCGGCCCGCCGTCCCGCTCGCACCCTCCAGGCTTACCTCTCCAGCTCCTGGTCCTCTTCCATCGCGGGGGAGGCTTCGGCGATCCTCAGGTGGTGCTAGCGAAAAGGACGCTCTTCTCCATGTCGCGAAACGTGCCGGCAAAGCAGGAAGGAAGAAGCTAGCGACGGAAGGAGCGGCCGACGGAAGGAGGGGGGCGGAGCCACAGCGGCGCGAAGAGGGCAGGCCGAAGGGGCGGAGCGCCATCACGCCCCGCCCCTTAACTCCGCCCCCGAAAGGCGCGAGGCGGACCGCTCACCTGGCGCTAGGGCTACCAGGCCGACCCAGGGCGAGCGTGGAGTGCTGTGGGTGCCCAGCCTTCACCCTGGGGCCCAGCTAGGCTAGTAGGCACCGGAGGACAGGCTCTCCCCAGCTGGTGGCGAAGGCAGGGCTATTCCTGTCGTCCTCAAACACCTGTTTAGGGCCAGAGTCGGGCCTCTGCCTTGCTAGACCCACGAGCGACCCTATTGCTCCGCGTCTGATCATCCCTTGGGGGTATTGCCCAGGACACCAAACACCTTGAAAAAGTAAGGGACTAAGGTGCAGTCCTATGGCTTAAGACGGCATTTTCCTCAGTGGGGTGCAACTGCACCTCTCAACTAGGTCAAGGGTCAGCGTCTGCCTTTCTTGGAACGGGGGTCAGAGTTTGGGAGAACTGTTTCGTTCCTCCTAACCGCCTTCTGCCCTTGGGCCCTTTCTACCTCTAGTACGTGTACTTCCCCGCGGTGGACTAGGCGTTCCCTACGCTCTTTGATCCCGAAGCCTCACCTGCAGAACCGCTCACCTTCGCTCCCAGGTGCGCGGCCCCGCCTCGCTCCCGCCCCTCCTTCTTTCACCCAGCTCCCGGATCCTTGAGGTGTTCATCTTCGGGGATCCTCCCTGCTCCTTCCTGACCTAGCCCGGCTTACACCAGCTGTCCTTTCGCTCAACACACCTACATTTCTGCTTTCCCGCGCCACCTGCTCTCCCCGCACTCCCCGAGCCCGCCCTCCCTTCCAGCTGTTCCACTGTCCTCGCGGCGCTCAGGGATGCGCACGGACACTTCCCGAGCGTCTCTGGTGCGGGAATCGGACCTGCGAAGAGACAGCCGGGAGCGGTGGGGGAGGGCGGCGTGAAGGGGCGGACTGGGCTCACTCTAACTCCGGAGTGACGAACTAGACTAGCCCCGCCCTCGACCTCTCGGATTGGTGGAACTGATCTGAGCCCGCCCCTGAGCCGCCGATGATAGGCTCAGGTGCGTGTCGGGTTGGGTCCCGGCCCCTGCGCTCGCCCTGGGGAAGCAGCAGGGGCGGTTGAGAAGTGAAATCTTGGCCAGAGTTTGCTTCTTGCCAGGAAATCGGCGGCGGCGGCAGCGGCGGGTCCCGGCGGAGAGGAGCCGGGCCGTCTGCCCCTCAGCGGGCTGCGGTGCCGGGAGCCCGTGCACCCTCGGCTCGCTTTCCCAGTGAGTAACTTCGCCGGTCTGCCTCGCCCCGCGCCCTCCCGCCGGCTTCGGGCGGCAGCCTCAGGTGCGGGCGGTGGCGGGGTGTGGGGCGCCAAGTGGCGCCGCCGGAACCGCGGAGCTCGGTGGCTGGCTTCGCCCGCGCTGCTGGGGCTGCGTTGAGCCGGGTGCAGCTTAGAAGGGGCGCTGCCCTGTGCGGGGCCGCGCGTGGAAGGCTGCCGGCCGGGTCGGGAGCATGTGGTGCGGATCTTGACGTCGTTTGCTTTTTAAGGAAGGGATGTGTGGTAATGAGTTTTCCACTCCAAGAGTATATGTCGGAAACGAGAGTGGCACGAGCTTCCCGCAGGTTGAGTTTGTTTCCCTGGAAGAGATGGGGAGAGATCCGTCTGAAGCCTGTTGTCTGAGAAATCTCACCTGTTCTTTCAGGCTAGAGCGATTTGAGGTCTTCCAGGTGGTCAGTGGTCATTTCAGAATATGGATCTCTATTTGGAAGCATTTGCGCACAAAGCACCACTTGGGAAATACATCACTCGCTTTTCAGAGCTCTCTGCCACATTTTTCACAAGGATTTTTAATGTAGTCTTCTAGCGTTTGAGTTTGCATTTAAGATTGTGAATCTGCCAGGAACCAAAGTACGCTTCTGCTTGTCTTCACTGAATCAGATTTTCTTTACAAAAATCACAGAAAGCAAGAAACAAAGCTCAGTGAAATCCATGGCAAGTACAGTTGGAGGAAACATTTGTGAGCCCCAGTTTATTGGAACTGCCTTCAGTTTAAGAATTTCACGTTCTTGTAGCTGTAGTCCTTAGTTGGAATTGGCCTTCTTCCCAGGACAGATTTTGCCTTCCTCTTGCCTATTGGATGACAGCGCGGATGAGGTTGAAGTTGGCTCCCAGTAGATCAGTTCTGCTTACTTTGATAGATTTGAACCTTTGGGAAAAGGACTTTGGCAGGTAAAGGAGGAGAGTCTAGTGCCTTGTTTGATTTTCAAAGCGATTGTTGAGCCATAACTAACAAAGTTTTGCCACTTTTAACTTGTCCAAGTTCCACATGTGAGTTTTCCCATAGGGGCCAGATGTAGGCCAAGTCAGAACAGCAGTGGAATAACATTACTTTTAGTTCTGTCCACTTGAGTGTTAACATTCAAATTCTGTATTTAATTCCTCTTCAGCTTTGAACCTTTTTGATATATATGCATTTAGCCATTCATTAAGAGTATGATTCGTAGCAGGCATTGGAGGCAGGGATCACTTCTTGCCAGGAGTTCCTCAGGACCTTATGGAAACTGACTCATATACTTCTATTCATTATCTGAAAGTAATCTAAAACTCCTGTTTGGAGTTTGTCAGAGAAGTCATCAGCTAGGCAATCTTCAAATTGGTGATTTCATGGCACAGTGTATAGGATTTGGGGTTTTCAGCTGTCCCTACAAGGAAGGATGCAGTGTTCTGGATTGTAGTAGTCAGGGGTTGGTGTGTTATTGATTTTAGACTTCATTGTGCTATGCCTCATCCACAGTGGACACTCATCTTTGTTGAATGAGCAGAAAAATAAAGGATTTTGTATATCACATTCAGACATTTGGACTTTATCCAGTTAGTGATGCTGAGCTGTTAATTTCAAACAGGAAAATGCCATGATAATATTTGCATTCCATAAAGATAACTGCAACAGTGGGAATCCTGATGAAAGGTGAGAGACAGAATTACAGTGCAGAGGTTGACAGTTCATATTATCTGGGTTTGGAAAGGTTTTGTCACCCACTGAGCAACTTCTTTGTTCCTTACATTCATGGAGTGGGATTTGGAAACTTGAAAAAAACATGTCTAGTACTTAGAATAGTGCATGGTATGTAGTAAGAACTTAGTGCTAGCTGTCAGTCTCTGAAGGCAGTGGGGAGAAAGCTGATGTGGCATTTTGCAGGTGTGGACCAGGTAAGTGACCAGATAGGAATGATGAGAGAAGGTTGAATCTTTGTTTTTTTTGACCTGGGATATGAATGTGTGGTAGTTAAGCTGGTCTTGGAGTCAGAAGAATAATTGAATATGTCACTTACTCTTAGAATTACTATTCAGAGTTTTAATTCCCCAAAACAGAAATAGTCATAGTACCTGTTCATTAAGGTTTAGAGATCAAGTGAAATTTTGCATAAAATGCCCTTGACACAGTCTGTGGTACACATTCCTAGTGCTGAGTAAATATTAGTTGTTCCTTTAGTGATATTAGTGAGGTGGTGAAATGTTGGAGGCTATGAGAAGGAGCAGTTTAAAACAATGAATGGAACTGGACATAAATTCAGCTTGGGACCAATCCAGTGAGGTGCTACATGGATGATAAAGATGTCTGTGATGCAGTTATTAGATTGAGAAGCTGGGAAAGAAGAGAAAAGGAAAGAGTTTGCAGAAAACATTTATGGATGTGTGTGGTAAGCTCTCTGGGAAATTTGGGTGCAGGGGAAGCAAATTCCTGGAGAAGAGGAGGTAGGATGTTGTAGTTTTCCTTTCGTTGCTGTGATAAAACATGGACCAAAACCAACTTGGATCCAAAAGGATTTATTTGGCTTATACTTCTTGTTCTCATTGAGGAAAGTTAGGGCAGGAGCTGAAGCAGACACCTTGGAGGAATGCTGCTTACTGGCTTTCTTCTCATCTTTCAGTTACCCTCCTTATACAGCCTAGGTTTACCCACTCAGGGATGGCTCTGCCCACAGTGGACTGGGCTCTCCTGCATCAGTTTTCAATTAAGAAAATATCTCATAGACATAGCCATGGGCCAGACCAATGGAGAAAATTCCTCAACTGAAGTTCCTTCTCACATGACTCTAGTTTGTGTCAGATTGACAACTAACCAGCACATGGGTTTATGGTCTGGCAGTGGCAGGAGTGTTGGCATTGAAGAGCAAATATCTAAAGATGTATTTTGAAGTAGAGCGTGGTGGCACACATCTGAAATCTGTATATTTCAAAAACTCTGAGGCAAGAGACTCTCTTCACTTTGAGGTCAGCCTTGAGTGCACAGTGAGGCCCATCTTAAAAAAACACAAAGCATTTTGCCTATCATCAAAGAGAATTCCAGGCTCCTGCAGCTGGTGGCTCTGTTCTCTTTGCTTTCTCTGCTTTCTGATTATCCTTGTCCCATTCTTAACCCCCCAATTCAAATACTTTTTACTACGCAGACCAGTTTAACATTTCTCCTTGCTTCCTGGCTACAATTCCTTCTCGATATATCTTGATAAACTCAGGAAGGTTACAAGAAGAATCAGGTCTTCTTATTTTATAGGTTCATTCTATGTAGAAGGTCGTGCTGGCTGAAAGAAATTACACACACACATCTTGCATGTAGAATTGTAGACTTCTATACTCCTGCAGGTCTACACTTGACTGTTAGGAGGCCTAGGAGTTTTAGGAAGTAATCCCCTTTATCTTTCCTGTCGTGTTTCTATTCACCAAGAAGTAGAAAATCATAGAAAAACCCATGGTTGTGAAAGTGTTCTGGTTGGTTGGATTCAGAATACTATAGCTGTTAGCAAGATGAGATGTTAGAGAAAGTTTCCAGTGCTCTAGAACTGAGGTTCTCTGCAGCCTGGTTAAGCTTTTAGAGTGTATGCTTTCAGAAGCAAAGGTCCTATCTGTTTTGTTCACTATAGAATCCCTAGGTACTTTAAAAAAAAAAATTAATGTATGCGTAAGTGAATGAATGGGTCTGTTGACTTTGATCTTTGTTCATCCACAGATTTTGCCAGATCTTTGGACTAGTCACTGGCCAGAGGGGAAACAAAAGAGAATTTAATCTGGCAGGGAAGCTTAAAATGCTTACTTGCTTATGAAAAGTTAGAGGAATTATAACAGAACTGGTGACTGTTATGATCCAGTTGTTCTCATGCTAGGTGCTGTAATTAGTTGTTTTATATATTTTACTGCCATAGTTATGGGGTATGGTAAAGTGTTTTCCAAGGGTAGAGACTGTCTTGTATTACACAGCTCAATGTTGATCACATGACATATAGGGATATAACTTTGTTCATAGATTACTAACAGCTGCTTCATCATAAATTTGTCTTCATGTGACTACTAACAAAGTTCCTGGACAGAGTTTCTGAAGTTTTAATAAGGATAGTTAGAAAGCTAGACAGAAATGTGTTCGGATAAGGTTTAAGTACTGCTTACCTTTATCTCCTCTACTTGGAGGTTTTGGATTATTTCTTCCGTCATTGAAGAAATTCTCTGAGAGGAAATTTGGTTTTTCTGCTTTTGATTTTTTTTTTCTTAGAATTAGTCTGGGTAGGAGAAATGAGAAATTGAAACAAATGCAGAGAATAAGCTTCAGACAAAGATAATCATTGTAGTATCTGCTTAGCACATTACTCTGATCTGTAAAACAAAGTTTTAATTTTTTTATTGAAAAGGTAACCTTAGAATTCTTTAAAATAACAGTGTACTCAAAAGTGGATCACTGTACCTGGAGTTGCAGAGATAGCTCAGTAGTTAAGAGCTCTGGCTGCTCTTGCAGAGGACCTGGGTTTGATTCCCAGCACTGTTCCTAGCTCTCATTCAGAGGCTGACAATCATCTGTAACTCCAGTTCTAGGGGATCCGATATACCTTTTGATCTCCATAAGCATTGAACAACACAGATTCCCTTACATACATGCAGGCAAAATACTCATACACATAAAATTAAAATAAATTTTAAAAAAGTTTAGAACCATGTTTTGAGGACGTATTTAGAAAAACCCTTGTCCTTGGCTATAATTGGGATTTCAAAGGTTCTGTTGGCAGTTAGTAAATCAGAGAACTATTAACCTCCCCATTGGGATTTTGGCTGTCAATCCTGGCTCGTATAAAATTTAATTCTTTATCAGAATCTTTATCAGATAAACTACATAATCATTGAAAAGATAAATTAGAGCCATTCACTTGAATCTTCTTTAAATATTGTGACCATTGCCACTTTTCTTCTGTGTGATTTTAATGTTTGAACTTCAGTTTTCAATTTAATTGTATTCACCAGGTCCCTAAGTATGCGTCATTTGATCAGTATTAAACTGTGAAACAAAGGTAGTTTTTACCCTTGGAGAAATTAAAGTCTTAAGGTATTCAGTGGAGGAGATAGCCATTGAAAATAGAGTGACTAAGTACCCCTGGCTTCTAGTTCCTTGGCTTTTCAATTCCAGGAGCCTTCACGTCCACTGTAGTTTAACATTCATTTGGTACCTTGGCATTTTCCACATTGGAAACACACATCATTAAAAGTCTGTATTCTGTTCTGACCATAGTCACTGATCCATTTGACTTTCTCTTGCAGTCATAACCCAGAGCCCTTCATCCTCAGAAAGACAGATTGCCAGCCTTTCTTCCTCTTCCATTTCCTCTCCTCTGTTGGGTTAATATCTGCTAGGCTTGCAGTCTTCACAATCTGATTTGGAGCCCTGGCTTAAGCATCTGGCATGTGCTTTCACTGGCACCTTGTCTGTTTTGAGCTTGTCTTTGTAGCACCCCTGCCAAAGTGCCATCCTTGCTTCAGGGAATTGTCTCTCAGTTCTGCCTCCACCATGTTATTTCCCCTTGCTCAGTTTTCAGTCTGTTGAGTGCTCTGACACTACCTGAGACAATTCATCAAAGAATAGCTACTTCACACAATTCCAAACTGGTAACTGCTTTCAAGAAATAAGTCAGGTCTGTGCTGTCCACTGCTGTGTATAATAGCCACATTTGAAGTGTGACTACTCTGTTAAGAAATACAATAATGTAAAATACGTGCCAGTTGGAAGATTCAGTAGCAAAAACTCCCAGAAAAATCTCATTTAATAATTTTATTTTGGTTACATCTTGAAATGGTAATATTTTGAACCTGTTGGATCAAATACTAAAAATGGTGCATTTACTTTTTTTCTAAAATGTGGGTATTAGACCATCTAAAACAATAGAATTAACTTACATCTCTGTTGAACATTGTTGGTATAGGGTGCTGCCTGAGGATATAAGGGGAAGTAGCCTTGTTCTGCCGAATGGGATATCATTGGAGCATCCCCTTTGTCAGTTAAAGGGGTGTGTGGATGGATTGTTGTTACAAAGATAAGTGCTCCCTACAGGAAGCAGTTGGAAGTAGGTGCTACTTATAAAGAAAAAGTGAGTGAATGGGAGAGTAGATTTTATTCTTCATTGATCATGGATTATTCCAAACCTTCATCATTCACAAACTTTTTGATTCAGCCCCTATCTGTTCTGTAGTCTGCAGATAATCTGGTTCCTTCATGGAGAAAATTGAGATGACTTACTGTGATTTCTCTCAGAGTTTTCCCTTTTCCAGCTCACCTACTAAAGTCTCAGGTCTGCTGAAGGGTGATTTGACATGACCCTCAGTTCCATCCTTTTCGGTCTCTTTCAGGAATGCTTCCTGGTTTAATTATTCTATATTTGATCTCTTTTTCTTTGTTCTTTTTCTGCATCAGTCTATAAAAAATGTTCCAGTGTTAAAAAATTTAATATGTTAAAGCAATGTGCTCAAGATTTATTAACATCATCAAAATAATTACTGAAATTTTATATTCTTTTTTACCTCTTGATATTTGAAATCTGATTAAGTATTTTGAACTTAAAACATATCTCATACTAGATGCTAAATTTTCAATGGTTTAATGAAAAGAATCTTACCAAAATAATGCAAACTTAACAGAAAACCATTTTGTTGTTTCTTTTTTTCTGATCATTTCTTAGTATGCTTAATATACTGTGAAACAGAACTCCAAAACTTTTTTATGTTGCAAATAGAAACTGTACCTGTAGAAAACTTTTAATTTTTCTCTCCCAGCCTCTAGTTCATACTGTCTACTTCCCATTTCCATGCATTTAGCAACTTTAGATATCTCATTTGGGAGGCAGCTTGTTTTGCTTAGCATGACTGAAGCATCTATCTGTGTTGGATCATGTGGCAGAAGTTCCTTCCTTTTTTATGACAGAAAATGTCCCATTGAATGTAGTATATACCATATTCTCTTTAGCCATTTATCTGTCAATGGAATTTGGGCTGTTTTCACTTCTTGTCTATAATTCTCTTATGAGCATGAATGTGCAAATATCTGAGACCCTGCTTCCAATTTTGTGGGGGATATACCCAGAAATGAAATTAATGGATCATATATCAATTGTTTTTTGTTTTATTTTTTTTTTCATAGTTTTCCATAATGATTTCATCATTTTACAATCCCACCAACAGTAAGTACACAGATTCCCACTTCCCTATAGCCTCACCAACACTTGCTACTTTCAGCTCTATATGAGGATCACTATCTTAATGGGTATGTGGCAATATCTTACTGTGGTTTTGATTTGCATTTCTGTGATAATGTTGTACATCTTGCTGTAGTTGTGACCATTTGTGTGTCATTGTAGAAACGTCTTTTCTAGGGGCTGAAGAGATGGTTCAGTGGTTAAGAGCACTGGCTGCTCTTGCAGAGGACCCAGGTCAATTTCCAGCACCCACATGGTGGCTAATAAGCATTCGTAACTCCACTTCCAGGGAAATCTGATGCCCTCTTCTGTCCTCCATGGGGAACACACGACAAGGATGCACTCACATACATGCAGACAATACACTCAGATACAAAAAAAAAAAAAAAAAAAAAAATTTAAAAGAGATGTCTTTTTCTAGTTCTTAATCCATTTAAAAATACATTTGTTTTATTATTGAGTTATCGGAGTCCTTTGTGCATCTTGGATGTTAACCTCTATCCATATACAATTTACAGACACTATCTCTTTTCAATAGTTTGCCTTTTCACAATGTTAGCTGTGTTCTTAGATGTGCAGATTTTAAGTTTGATGTCCCATTTGTCAAGTTTTATTTGTATTTGGTGGTGGTGTGGGGGTCATATGCAGGGAATCCTTCTCATCTAGTTTTATGAAGCTGTCCCCTTGTTTTCTGTTCTAGGAAGTTTGTAGTTTTAGGTCTTACATTGAGGTCTTTGTTTATTTTTTAATCAATTTTTGTATATAAAAAAGGCCCAAACAAAATATTTTAAACATGTCCCTTAGACTTTGTTAATAGAATAAAGGGGGACATTCTGAAACACAAAGGAGTTTTAATTTGGGAGGGAGATTGATGTCAGGAATTAGGCAAGGACATAGTTCTCAAACAGTACATCTCTGTTCTTTTTGTTTCTTATAGTTGTGAGACACTAATATGGAAACAATCAGTAGTCTAGGTTTAGAGAAGCTTAAACATAATACTAAGGAGGAAAAGCCAGTTATTGGCAGCCTGTGGTTATGCCTTGTATGTCTGTTACTCAGTGTGTAATGCCTTTTGGTCAGTAATATAGTAGGTGCCTTTTAAAACCATTCTGAGTGCTGTTTAATAGATTTCAAAAATATCCTAAGCAATTAGTTCCAATATGAAATACTGATCCCATTATTTTTACTAACTTTAGACTTTGCATGCTTTCCTTGTAGATAACTTAATATGTTTAAATAGAGTAATTTCAAATTTTGTTAAAAAGAGGTGACGTTTTTGTGAGACTTTGTCCTAGTCTTAGTCCAGGTGTTGTTTCACATTTGAATGACTTTTTCTACTTAAGAGGGAATATAATGACATGAGAAACCTTCCAGGATTTGCTTTGTGAATCTGAATTTTTTGTTTTGTTTTGTTTTGCTTTTGAGACAGGGTCTCCCTGTAGCCCCAGCTGGCCTGGAACTTGCTGTGTAGACCAGGTTGGCCTGGATCTAACAGAGATCCACTGGACTCTGCATCCAAGATCTAGGCTTGAAGATATGCCTGACTTGAAATTTTTAAAAGTTTTTTATTTATTTTTATTTTATGTGTATGAGTGTTTTGCCTGCATGTATATAAGTACACTATGTGTGTACAATGCCTGCAGAGGCCAGAAGAGGGTGTTGGATCCCCTGGAACTGGAGTTACAGACAGTTGTTAACTGCCATGTGGGTGCTAGGAATTGAACCTGGGTCCTCTACAAGAGCAGCCAGTGCTCTTCACTGCTGAGCCATCTCTCCAGTTCCAGGTTTTTTTTTAATAGTATGTAACTCAGTTAACTTTTTTTGTTGCTGTGATAAAATGCTCTGATAAAAGTAACTTAAGGGAGAAAGCGTTTGAAAGCACGTAGTAAGTTATGGAAAAGGAGGTTGAGACAGGTGGTCACATATATCTGGGTCTGGAAATAGAGATAAATGCTCATGTTTAGCTCCCTTTCTCTAGTCAGTCTAGGACCCAGCTTATGGAATGGTGCCTGCCTTATTTAGAGTGAATCTTCATCTTCCCACTCCAAGTAACCTAATCTAGAGAATGGCTAGAGAATGGCATAGGCATGCTCAGAAGCTAATCTAAACTAAATAATCCTTCATAGGTGTGCCCAGAAGGTTGTTTTCTAGGTTATTCTAGACCTGTGAGGTTGACAGTATTAACTATCATAACATGGAAATTACAGAAAATATTTATTTGTTGATGAATGCATTTTAGAGAATATAGAAGAATGATGCTATGGTTTTTATTATGATTTGAATGTGTCAACCATTCAGTGTGTCCATGTGCTGAGAGCTTGGTCCCTAATCGGGTAGTACTCAGAGGTAGTGGAACTTTTAAGAGATGGGGCCTAATGGGTCCCATTTTAGAGGTCAGTTGGGAGCAAGCTTTTAAAAGGGATTACTGACTTCTTGGAGGTTTTTTTTTTTTCTTCTTTAAATGTGTATGTATATTGCAAGTGTATGTGTGTAGAAACACATTCACATGTGTGCTCTTGAGTGTGGAGGTTAGATGAATCCTTCTCCCATCCATGTTGGAATATTGACTGGGTGGTCCTATGAGGCAACTGCAGTTACTGAGAATTCAGGAATGCAGCATCCCTGTAGTGTCCAAAAAAGACTATTTCACAGCAGTCTTCACTGTCCTCTGGCTCTTAACATTCTTTCCATCCCCTCTTCTGCAGTACTCCTGAGCCTTGTGTGTAGGGGGTTGTTTTATAGGTGTCCCTTTGGGGGGACACTCAACAGTCACTTATTATCTGCACTTTAACCAGTTGTAGTTTTCTGTAATAATCTCTGTTCACTATAAAGAAAAAAGAAGCTTCTTTGGTGAGGGATTAGAGCTGCCCTAATCAAGAAAGACCAAGAGTGCCAATGTTAAGAGTACTCTTAAACATCGCAACCAACTTTCAAGTAATGGCTTATTAAGTTAACTGTTTTCCTTATAAAGTGTTCACCTGTTCTAAAGTTCCTCAGCATGGTTTAGTTTTCAAAATGTGACAGTGCTTAAAAGTATTATGCAGGTCCTGAGACAGCTAAGTGTATGAGTGATGATCATTTTTCTTGCTACTGTGATTATATTTTCTTTTCTTCAATTACTGGATATTACTGAATGCATACTGTGTTCCAGGCTCTGGTGAGAAAGCCACAGTCAGTAAGATCAGGGGATCTTTTATAGCCCTCACACACCAGACAGGAGTGTGTGCTGTTTATTGTAAAAATAAGCAAGAGCATGGTGGGTTACTGATAAACATTACAAAGAAAATAAGATGCTGTAGTTAGACCTGAGCCCTCTGTTACTAAAGGCTGAAGTTATAAACTAGTCTTTACATTTCCTTTTGACTATTTGTCTTTTTTATCAGGAGACCTTTTAAGCAATATAGCCATAGAATGTAGCACTCGGAAGCCAGCATAGGGCCTAGTGCATTCTTTTGAAGTGTTCCCCGACTGAGCCACACCCCAGCTTCCACATCATGTTCTCCTTGCACATCGTCTCTTGCATGTTTCCCCACTGAAGAGAAATGAAGTAGGAAACCTGAAGAGAAGCCTAGGTGTCTGGGAAAATTGGTTCTCAAGTAGCTTCAGCTTTCTCATGAAGGTGGGAGTTGAGTTTGTGTCTATCAGTATCTCAACAGTCCTTTATGTTCCTCTCTTCTCATTAAGAAAACATAACCCTACCAATTATTTATTAGGGGAAAAGGAAAACAATTTTGTCAGTCCTTTTTGAATTGGCAGTTTTGTTTGGAAGTTTCCCGGTTCTTGAAAAATCCAACTGTCACTTCATAAAAACCGTAATATGTAACCTAGACTTATCTTTAAAATTGACGTGTAAGACTTGTGCCCTGCTTTCTTTGGTACATAAGAATTTAAAATGTGACCCATGACTCAGAGCTGACGTGGTGGTGCATTTTTAGAAACAATGCAGTTGGTAGTAGATTTCCCTCAAGCAGCGGTGCAGAAGCAAATACAAGAAAACACAACTTTTGTCTGCTTAGAGATGTGCACTAAATGATTCTTAGAAAAGTGTTGATTCTAGATGTTTAAATGCTTCTAGGTAGAAAGCTAGGTAAAAATTTGTTTCCTGTAAAAAGATTCTTATTAGCAGGAAACAAAAACTCCTCTGCTTTGCTCCCAGGTTTTGAGTATTAAGTGACTTTGCAAATAAATATGATACTTACTTTACTTGGTTTTGAACCAGATAACGCAATGAAGTATGGCCTTGGGCACACTATGTTATCAGGGTTCTGTAAATTTTTTTCTTATTTTTTTGATGTGGACATCTGTATGTTTTTTTCATTTTAACCATGTACTTAGGAACAAAGGTCAGCGAGTTTATACTTTCTTTTATTTTCTGGTGCATACTGCCTTGCTCCAGTTACTGCATGTGACTTTGACTCTTGTTTTTTTGGCAGGGTCTTCCTAATCCCAGCCCATCTGGAAGTCACGTTGTGAACCAGGTTGCATAGATGTGCCTGCCTCTGCCTCCCCAGGGCAAGAATTAAAGGTTCAAGCCACCACCCTGTGTATATATCTCTCTCTATATATAGGTATTTTTAGACATTTATTACTTTGTACTTTTGATTTAAATTAACTCAACATTTAATTTTCTTGTCCCTTTGAAATTTCATTTGGTCATCTTTTTAATTTCCTGATGACAAATGAATTATAATGCTTTTTAAAAACAGTATTTGTCTCTTGAATTATGTGCACATGTTACAATGCTTGCATTTTCTTTGGTGGATATATAGGCAAAAATGACTGAACTTTTATTGGGGGTGGGTAGTGCTAGGGCATCAAACCCAATAGTCTTCACTTGGTAAGCAAGTATTCTACCACAGAACTACATCCACTGCTCCTTTTTTATTTATTTATTTATTTTTAGGAAAGGTCTTGTTATATATAATCCATGTTGCTCTAAAACTTACAGTTGAGCTCAGACCAGCCTCAAATTTGTGATCCTTCTGCCTTAGGCTTCCAGGTATTGGGATTATAGGCGCATGCCACTATGCATAGATCCTTATTTCATTTTGAAGAGACTGATTAAACCAGAAGCAGTTATATATACCTGTAATCTCTGTACTGTTTGCAATATGGAGTGCTCTGGAGGCCACGACAAGAGGATCACCAAGTATAGTGAGACACTGTATCAAAAAAGGATGAGGAATGCAGAACACAATTTTAAAAATCAGTTTAATCTTTATGATAATTTAAAAGAAAACGGGACATTTTACATAGTTTAACAGTGGGAGAAAATACCTATTTGGTATACTTTAAATTCTGCTTGGAAACCTAGCTATCAGAGGCCATCATAGTGCAAATTTTAAAAATTACATGTTTAGCACTGTTACTTGTTAATTAAAAAAAATACAGTTTACAATGCTCATCAGTTCTGTACATTGTACCTTTTCAGTATTGTTTGTAGTGGCACTCAGAATATTTTTCATTTGTTAATAATGTTGAGTTGCATCCATCTTTACTTTTAAAAAGATTATCTTTTCCTTGAATTCAGTAGGATGTATGATGTCAGATCCGGAGAGGGAAAGATAAATTGTTCTCACTGTAAAAGGCCTTGACATTTTCAGTGTTATATTGCTTCCCTTTGACTGTGAAACAGAAATGGACAGAATTATATAACTGCCAGTATTAGTCATTATAGTAATTACCATTTGTATGACTTCTCTGCGATTGTCAGTCAACTAGGAGTTTTACATCACCTTCAGTTAACAGTGAGGGCAGTACTTTGCACTTGAGAAGTTCAGTTCTCATCTTTTACTAAGAGGCATCTTACTCTTTCCTATATTGCACTATGTGAAAAGTTAAGTTTTTAGCCAGATGTGATGGTGCATGTCTTTAATCCCAGTACTGAGGGGGCAGAGACAGGCAGGTCTCTCTGAGTTCAAGGCCAGCCTGGTCTCTACAGCTAGTTGTTCCAGGCCAGCAGGGACTATAGGGAGACCCTGTCTCAAAAAGACCAAAAAAGAGAAAAGGTAAAGTTTTGATAGATCATAATCTTTCCTCCAGCTCCTTTTGCTGAAAAAAAAAAAGACATCGTTAATAATGAAGACGTAGGTTCTAAATGTAAAATCTGCAGTTGTATTCTTGAACTCATGGCAAGATGATCCCCCCCACCCCCATGCCAGTTGCATGGCTGAACAAGGTGGCACATGCCTGCAATCCCAGCACTGGAGAGACAGAAGCAGGAGGATCAGGGGTTCAAGACCAGTCTTGGCTACATAGTAAATTTGAGACCAACATGGGCTACATGAGACTCTATCTCAAACAATTCAGAAAAGAAGAAAGAAAGGAAAATTTTACAAAAGTAAAATGGGAAAACTGGGTTCTCTCTAGAGAACCTAGAAAATAGTTACCTTCATGTTCTGCTTTAGTTTACTGCCTAATCTTGAAGTGATGGAATGCTTGGGAGGGTGAGCAAAGTTCAGAGTAATTGATTCTAAGGCTGTAGGCAAAGGCTGATCTCTCCTCAAGCCCTCTGTGTAACACACTTCAGTGTGATGGGTACTGCAGGGCACTGTGTGTTTTATCTGGACTTTTCAGCAAAGACTTTCCCCCGCCAGTTCAGTAGAAAATGGCAATATAGGAGGCATAAAAAGAGGGTACAGCAAACCCCCCAGTGCCTTAGCTGAGAGGTTCTTCTCACTCTTTGAGAGCCCTTCCTTCCTTCCTTCCTTCCTTCCTTCCTTCCTTCCTTCCTTCCTTCCTTCCTTCCTTCCTTCCTTCTTTCCGTTACTTTATGAAACAATAGAATTTTCCACTTTTATTTTAAAATATTCCAGTGATAGAACACTTGGTAAAAGATATTCAAAGATAATTTTTCAGAAGAAATTCAGTGGGGTTCTGCTGTAAATGCAGCTGTAGACAGACAATGGAAAGGGAAGAACACCTTGTCTTTGTTACAGTGTCTTGCTCCCACTCATAATTATTGAACAGTCTGATGATCTATGGTGAAGCCTACTGTGAGATTGATAATGCTGTTTATAGTGCAAAGGACTTCTACTAATCCCTCAATAATGTTTGTCTGTATTCATTTTGTCTCACTTTACTTCCTGGAAGGTGCCTCAGCTTACACAGTGGAGCTTTTACTTTCTTATCCTTCATTGGTGTTATGTGGGTCAAACTGTTACCCCAACCACATGAGAGAGAGACCCACAATGCAAAAAGAGTTGATTTTGCTGTATTTGAACCATGTAAGATTGTTCTGTTGTGTGCTCACTAGCTGTTCTGCTCTTGGCTGAGTGTGTTGCACATAGCACAGAAAGTCTTTGGTAATGTGGCCTAGATTTTTTTTTCTTGTTTCATGTGTTGTTTCAGAAAACTTGGGAAAGACAAATTGGCTGTTTTCAAAGTGGTACTAATAAGATATATATATTAAAGTTACAGTTGGATATCTACTTTTGAGTGGAGGAATCCATTCATTGTAATTTTTTTCAGAATTAACGTTTATTGTTATAAGATAGGATAGACAGACATTTTCTTAAAACTGTGTTCAATTTGGCATTTGTATAGAAGAAAAATAATAAATACACGTGGAGGGGCTAGCTGCCTCTTGACATGTCAGAGACAGGTAACAGCATACAGAGAGAGGTCTGGAGTTTGTGTAACCTGCAATGTGATTTTCTTTGTCATCAGACAGATGGTCCTTTATTAATTTGGACAGTCACCCCCACTGAGTTTTATAATGACATTGATTACATAAGATATCCTACTAAAAATGGTCATGTATATGTAGCAGCAATTCCCTCTTATTTTTAGTTTCCTGTTTTACTCAGAATATGCAGTTGTACCAAGGTGCTTTCTTTAAGATTAACATCAGGTGCTAATCGTGTTTCCCTGAAACTTGATTAAAGTCATTAATTTCAGTTCTAAGAGAACGGTGTTGGAGGTTTCAAAATTCTTTCAATGTAGAACATAGGAATTAAATGTCTAAGGGAGACTGACATTGTTCTGCTCAACAGCTGTCTTTCAGTTCATGTCATAGGTCTAAATTATGAATGAAGTGAGCCAACCATTGTTGGAGGTTTAAGTAGTAAGAGATGAACAGAAAGGTTATTCTGGTACTAGTTTCCCAAGTAACAGTGCTAATATTTTTTAAAATATATATTTTTTATTTATATGTATGAGTGTATTGCCTGCATGTATATAAGTACACTCATGTCATGTGCAATGCCTGCAGCAGTCAGAAGGAGTTGTTTCCCCTGGAACTGGAGTTACAGGCAGTTGTTAGCCATCATGTGGGTACTGGGAATCGAACTGCAATCTTCTACAAGAGCAGCCAGTGTTCTTCACCACTGAGCCATCTCTCCAGCTTAGTGCTAGTATTTGACATGTAATTTTCTCATGAATGTTAAATGAAAGTATATTTCAGTCATGTGTCCTTAAAAGTAGAAAAGTGTTTATATAAAATTATAACATTGTAATTTCTCTTACTGCTTTATATTTTATATAATTCTCATTTGTTCTTAGATTATATATTCTTAATAAAAGTATTCAACTTGAGCAATCAAAATGTTAATTGATCCCATACTACATAATAGCTAAAATTTAAAAGACTGGCAATATTAAATGTTGGCAGAGAATATAAAGAAACCAAAATTCATTTGCTTTTGGGAATATTTGATGTTAACAGTGACTTGGGGCAGGTCTTACAATTGCTTATAAAACTAAGCGTGTACCCTGTGACTCAACCCTTCCATACCAAGTTAGATAGTTACCCAAGAGAAAGGATAGCCTTTGTTGATAATCACCAAAATTTGAAAACAATTCAGTTTTGTAGCAGTGAAGAATGTAATTCCATGGGATTCTCCTGAGCAATTGAAAAAAAGCACAGGCTATTGATATATAAAGATCTCTATCGGAGAATAGATGAATCTAAAAAATTTGCCAAGTTATAAGAAATCTTACACAAAAAAAGTATATATTCTATGTTCCTAAGTATATAGTATCTTAGAATGGCCAAAACTCACCTGTGAGGAAAAAATACCAGAGGCTTCCAAGTTGTTGGAGAAGGAAGAAAAGCAGTAAAGTAATACAGAATGGTTATATGAGAATAGGCCGTATGGATGACATACTGCCTGGAATGACACATGGGAAATCTGTCTACTCCTCTCTGAGGACTTTAATTAATAGGCTGCTACAGGAAAAAGCAAATGTGGCAATGCTCAACATTTAGAGTGGTGCTGGGAATGAGAAGAGGTTAAAGTAGTGACTCTGGTTTTGGTGCCCGTTGTTCATTACCTTACTTCCAGCCCCAGCCTTTGATTTCCTTTTCAGGAGTGTGCCTTTTATCTAGTTTGTGCTTTCGGAAAAGTTTGTATCCTGTTTTAGGAGTGATCCAGGTTTGGCCCACTAAAGTGTCATGAGCTCTTGGATACAGTGATGAGTTTAAAATACCTCCATGACCAAAGCCAAGAGGTAGAGATAGTAAGGTTTGATGTTGGTGTGTTTATTGGCAGCATCATGAAAGCTAAGCAAGGACTATGGTTCTGCACTCCTAAAACTGCTGGAACAGCCACCACACACAGCCTGAGCTAAGCAGAGCTGGGGGAGGGTACTGACTGAGTCAGCCATGCTTAATCTTGTTTTTCTCTTTAACCAGTTTCAGTCAGGTCTCCTATTGTATAAGAGTGAACAAGAATTCTACACATAGTTACTCACTACCAATCTGCTATCTGTTAGCATTGCTGGAGGATTTCTTTACTTACGTGTTCTACAGTACACCTCTGTGTTTTTACATCCAAATACTTTGGTTCTCTAAGTAGTTGATCTAGTGGTTAGATTTTAAGTTCTTTTGAAGAAAGGGCCTTTTTCTTGCTGTATGTGCATGCTTCTCTCCCTCACTAGGTCCCCTCTGTGCTGTCCAGTACCGTAGGTTATCCAGTGTTCCATTTGTGGCTAGCTCCAATTGAGATGTGACATTAGCATAATGAATTTTGAATTTGAAATACTGAATTTCGGAATCTTACCCCAGAGAAAGAGTGTTAAAATAGTTCAATAATTTTCTTTTACATGTTGATTACATGTTAAATGGTAGTTTGGGATATATTGGATTAAAGTTTTGTTATTCATTTGAATTGGTATCATTTGTTTCTTTTTTCTTAATGTGGCTACTGAACAATTTAAATTCTGTTTGCATTCACATTATCTTCCTGTTGTGTCATTGACTAAAGTCTTTGTACTAGACTAATCTCTGTGAGGGCAGAGACTATTTATTTAGCCAGCCAAAGTAACCCTATCTCCTAGCTTGGTGCCTGGCATACAGCGTATAAGCAACAAATATTTGTTGAATGAGTTGTGAATTTTCTAGTGCTTAATTTATGCACCTACCATGTACCATGCTAGTTAACCGATAGAAAGAAACAAGATAAAGTAATGTTTAAAAGTACATTCTGTTTTAGGGTTTTCTCATCCTAAGTGTTTCCGTGGAAACAATAACCAAAAGATTGTCAGAATTTTTGTGGTATTTTTCAGGTGATATTTTCTCCCATTGTTAATCAAAGCCTGAAAGTTTAAATATTTAGATCAATGTTTCTTAAGTTTAAAATCCAAAGTATAAAATTTTAGTTTGAAGAAAGTTGTTACTCACTTTTTCCTGTATTCTAGAAATTTTTCCATTAAAGTAAGCTTTTGGTTTTGATTTTTTATTAGCACATATTAATCATACATAATAATTATTTTTTATGGTGACATTCTCATACATACCTTTAATGTATTTTGATCATCTTCACACACACACACCCCATGACCCTCTCTCATTCCCTCCCACCCACACTGATCCCTTTTCTTTGTCCTCTTCCCCTTCCCCATCAGTCCCCTTCTACTTTCATGACTTCTGTTTGTTTAGTGACTGGTGAGTTTCAAGAGGGTTACTTACATGAGCCTAGATATGGGTGGCACCATTCCATGGACTGAGATCCCAGACTGAGTAAAAAGAAACCAAGCTGAGTACCAACATTCATCTCTTTCTGCTTCCTGACTGTTAATGCAGTGTGACCAGCTGCCTCAAGCTCCTGCTACCCTGACTTCTCCACCATGATGTACCCTCAAACTCAAGCCGGAATAAACTCTTCTTTTAAGTTGTTTTTGTCAGGTATTTTGGCACAGCAAATGGAACAAATAAATATGTATGTAAATCTTGAAGGAAGGGCATTTTGCTTTTCACCAGACTATAGTTCATAATGTGAAATATTAAATGCATTGTTTTGGCTTTGGGGGAAGTACAGGACTCCTTATATTTATGACAGTTCTTCTTGAATTATTTAAAATATTGGAATATTTAATGGGAAATATGGTGAAAATTTACTTAAATACTTTTTCTCTGACATACTGGTATTAATATACTACCACTTTCTCATTTTCTTGTCCTATCTGCCCCATTCCCTTGTCTGTCCTCCTCCCTTCCTCCTTCCCACCATCCTAAGGTGTTTTCTAATCTGTTCTTTCTTTGGTGGCTGTTCCTAGGTATGATATTACTTTAATCATTCTCGTCTCTCTTCTCTTCTCTTCTCTTCTCTTCTCTTCTCTTCTCTTCTCTTCTCTTCTCTTCTCTTCTCTTCTCTTCTCTTCTCTTTTCTTCCTTCTCTCTCTCTCCCTCCCTCCCTCCCCCCCCAACTCCCCACATCTTTCAGACTGACAGGGTTTTATTGTATAGCCGCCACTTGCAACTGACCCAGACAGTCTTAAATTGAATGTTTGCCCCTCTTATATGTTGTAATGATTATAAACTACCATCTTTCTCAAAGAGGTGACCCAAATATAAATATTTTATCATGAAATTAGGAAGTTGGGTGTTTTGTGAAGTTTCCACCCATAAAAGAAAGGACATTGGTGGGTGACCTCTTAGGATTTCAGCACTTGGGAGACTGAGGCAGGAGGATCAGGAATTCAAGGTTATCCTTGGCTACATAGTTC
Source organism: Eospalax fontanierii (assembly GCA_035773235.1). NCBI lineage: Eukaryota > Metazoa > Chordata > Mammalia > Rodentia > Spalacidae > Eospalax > Eospalax fontanierii. The sequence goes on along the minus strand of CM069531.1, from coordinate 29,766,498 downwards.
CAGGTCAGTCTTGTGGTACTTGACACCCAGTCTTAAAAAAAAGAAAGGGGAGGAGGGGATAGGCTGGTGAGATGGCTCAGCAGGTAAAGGTACTGTCTGCTAAGCTTGACAAACTCTTCAATCTCCAGGAACCACATGAAGGAAGGAGAGAAATTCCCACAAGCTGTCTTCTCACACACACACACACACACACACACACACACACACACACACACACACAGTAAAATATAATTATTCCTCTTTCCCTACTTCCCTGTCTGCCTCCCTCTGTCCCTCAAGATGGGACCCTGGGCCTTTCACATTCATGTACTTTGCTAGAGCACTTCCTGTGAGCCATGCTTCCCTGTCCACTTTCCTGTAAAAAAATATTTATTTTTTTATGTTCTTGAGTATATTGCTTGCTAGTATGTAAGTGCACTCATGTCATGCCTGGGGAGGTCTGAAGAGGGCATCAGATCCCCTGGAACTTGAGTTACAGACTGTTGTTAACTGCCATGTGAGTGCTGGGAACCAAACCCAGGTCCTCTTTAAGAGTAGCCAGTGCTCTTAACTGATGAGCCATCTCTCCAGCCTCCACTTCCCTTTTTAATTTGAAAAGAAAATCATTTATTTCTCATAGTTCTAGAGATAGGAGGAGTCCAGCCTTTGGGTGAGGGTCATCTTACTATGTCATCACAGGGCAGAGGGAGTGGGATACCAGACTGATAACATGCAGAAGGGTTCAACACTCACTTGTATAACAGACTGTGCACAAGTTTACTTCTGGTAGCTATGGGTTCTTAAGGCTTTTCCCTCTACAATGATCTAGTGATCAAAAATTAATGACTGAGAGCAAAGCAAACAGGGAGTCTGACAGAGCCTTATTTTTAAGGGTGCATTTTTGTGAGAGTTTTTGTGATCTTTGTCCCCATTTCCTAAAAACGCCTTGGAGTCTTGAAAGTGATGCATCTTTTTGATAGTTGTGAAGTTGAGAGGTGATCCACAGTCCCTAGGCAGCTTCAGGATAAGAGTCCGGTTCCTGGAAAGATCAAGGTGGGATTAGAGGATTGGGTCTTTGAACCTTCTGGAAGGAGAGGGAGACTAGTGGTTGAGCAGATCAGCTGTGGCCTTCGATTAAATCACACACGGCTATGCACTGAGGCTCCATAAAAATGCAAAAGCACAGGCAAGGAGAGCTTAGGGTAGCTGTCTACATGGAGGATCCCAGAGAACTCAGAACCTTCTTTCATACCATGCTCTGGTATCTGGCATTAGCTAGTATCCTTTACAGCAGATCCATAAATAGTTCTCTGAACTAACCAAGCAGATGAGTTGATCTCCATTTATATCTGGTTGGTTGGAGACTTACTTGGCATCTGAAGTGGGGACTAGGAAGTCTTGAGAACTGAATCCTTAGTCTTTGAGGCCTGATGCATTCTCCAGCTAGTATCAGAAGTAAATTGAATTTTGGAGTACACTTGGTGCCTGCTGCAGTCTCGATTGCTTGGTCACAGAAGCTTCCTGTGTGGATGGTTGAGTTTGAGTGAATTTGCTTTTCCTCTGGTATCAGTGGCATGTTGGGAGAATATAGGAAAAGCTGTGTTCCTTATTCCTGTGTAGTATTCAAAGGGAGAGGCAGATACCTTTTGACTTAAGAGAGGAAAGTAACTTTCAGAAATTGGTCTGTTGGAAATTTTATGAAGGCAGGTAAAACTTTATGTGTATGGTATCTGTTATGACATCAAGGCTGTGCTGAGGACGTTTTGTCAAACTGGCTCTAGCTAGATACATTTCCTTGGCAGTATTTTCAATTCAAGATTCATTCTTTTAATGTTTAGCTTTGTCCCCTGCCATGCAAATGTCCACAGAACCAGACAGGATATTAATTTTCATAAATTGGATACATATTTGAAACATCAAAAGAAATTTGTTTGAAGGAGAAAGTAAAGAGTAGAAAATACAATACTGAAATGTAAGAAAAAAGTGATAGAGGAAAAAAAGGAGTATTAAGAAAATAAAAAGAGCCAATAGACTAACTCAGCAGGTAAAAGCTCCTGCTGCCAGTCCTGGCTTTCCAACCATACTAAAACTTTAACTGGAAGGAGAGTGAGAACTTCTTACAATAGGACATTCCTGTTTTCTTTAATCTTCCTTTCTCTGGAATCTTCTTGCTCTAAACAATTCCCTTTTAACACTCTGTTATGTTAGTGCAATCTGCCATGCTTGAAAAAGCTTAATGTAGACATTTTCTGTTTGGCAGACAAAATAATTATCCCCCTACTTTGGAACTGTCAGAGACTCAAGACTCAGAGACAGGAGACACAGGATACAGTGCCCGTCTTGTGCAGATGCTCCTTCATCTGTTGTTCACTGAAAGATTATGTATTGCTTCTCAAACAAATAAGCTTGATTTTTATTTTAAAAGTTGTTCTTGGCCATTTCAGAAAAGTTAGAAAATACAGATAACCATGGAAAGGTGAAAATAACTCGAAATTAACATCACAGTTAGGGATGCTTTTAATCTATACCCTAAGCTTTATGCTATTGAAAGGGTATATTTTAAATTAAGAATTATTTTTATATTAGCTTTTTTTAATAGCCAGAAGTTAATATATCAGTGATAATCACTTTCATATCCTTTTCACTTCTTTAACATTGAAATTTGGTATTAGTCTGAGGCATTTGTGAGTTATGTGATAGTAAGACACTCTTCATCTGCCTCTTTGATTATTGGGCACACATCGTACCTCATATTTCTATTCACATTTAAGGAGCTCATAATGTATCACATACTTTAAAAATTATGTGTATATATATGTATATATATATTTAAATCTAATTATGGTAAATTTGATTACATGTTACTATATAATTAAATAATACTTTATATATTATACACAGCACTCTTCTTCCATACGTATGTATTTAGTACTTCCTATACTTTTTTAAATTTCTTCAACCACTGCAAAATATTGCTGGGAAGGAACTGTGAGCATCTAGAAGTTAAAAAAAAAAAAAGAAAAAAGCACATAATATTTAGCTGTTTATACTGTATGTTAGCGCATGTGTTGTAACAAGGAATGCTGTGTATAGAGATAGTTGGTAATACGAAGCAATTGTTTTTTTATTTATCATTGAGATAGGGTCTTCCTATAGCTCTAGCTAGCCTGAAAATCTCTATGTAGACCAGGTTGGCCTTAATCTCAGAGAGATCTGCCGGCCTCTGCCTCTGAGTCCCAAGTGCTGGGATTAAAAGCCACCATGCCTAGCTAGTACTGTTTTTGTTTTTTTGGGTTCTTTTTTTTTTTTTTCTTTGAGACATAGTCTTGCTATCTAGCTCTGGCTAGCCTGAACTCACTATGTAGATCTGGCTAAGCTTGGAATCCAGATGATCCTTCTGCCTCCCAAATGCTGGGATTATAGATGTGTACCACGAGTTTGAAGACATAGTTATGGCAGGGAAGTCATGGTGGCAGGACCTTGAGGCAGCTGTTTACATTGCATCTGGAGTCAGAAAGCAGAGTGATGCGTGCTGGTGCTCAAGTTAATTCAACTTAAGACCCCATCCCCTGGAATGTTGCCCTCTGTTAGCTTCTTCCCATCCCAATTAACTTAATCTAGACACTCCCTCACAGTCCTGTCCAGAGACATGCTTTTACAGAAATCCTAAATCCCATCAAGTTAACAGAAGAGTAACATCTCAACTTGCAAATGGATAACATCAATCTCATAGGTTAAAAAAATTATAAAGTGTAAAATGTTTAAGATAGACTGAAGTAATTATGTGGTGATGATGGAATGGCGAGTATGTCTGGAATACAGAGTGAAGGTCTTGCCCCCTTCCCAATAATAGAAGTTTTAAAGTAATCTGACCTTGCTTGATCTCCTTGACACACATTTCTCATGGTAAATTAACTATCTGGCATTTGGCTTCAGGAATGACCCAGTTGTGCATTTGAATACTCGAGTAAACAGATTTGAGGTTCTAAATCTGAAAAGCTACGACACAATACACAATTGGTAACTTAACTATGCTGTGTCACTCTTGAAATGAACTGAAGGCCCTAACCAATTTAACTATGCTTTACTTCATTTTTTTCTTCTTGAAAAAAATTTTTTGTTGTTTTTAACTTCCCAGACAGTGATTTTTATTTCTAGAAGTTTAAGTGTTTTAACATTTTCTGTAGGGTACAGGAAAAGGTACAGAGAAGCTGTACAAGAGTAATAGAAAATGATAGAAAACCTCATGGTACCTGGGAATGGGAAAGATCCAACATCAAGGTCTGGTGCCCAGGACCATGCTATCAAGGGAGGTGGGAAGTCCATTCTTAAGAATCAGTCTTCCCAAGACTAGAAGGTACATACCTCCCCTCCCGCCCCCAGCTATAGAGAGTGCCGCCACTCAGAGAAGGCTGAAACTGCTGCCCAGCATGGGAAGTCCCCCATCCTCCAATCTGCTCCATCATGAGGCCACCACCAGAGAATGTGAAACCATAGCTCATGATTGGGACCATAGCTCCAGGTTCACAGGAGGAGACCGCAGTTCAAGACTCATCAGAGGGGTCATAATTTCAGTTAAGTTGATTCCTACTATTTTCCTGCCTCCATTGTTCTGTCCACATGATTGATTATACGTGTGTTTAAGAAAGAGCATTTTGACTTCTGTACAGCAAACAAACAATGGTTAAAAATTGCTGATTTGAATTTCTCCCTGGAGGGATTAGTATTGGAGGGAAACTGTTCTCTTTTGCTCAAGAAAACAGATGGATTGAGTGTTTTCTTTTTCCTGGTCGAAGATCCATTTGGGTTTTTTTTGATCTCTTGTTTTCATATTGTTCTCCGTGGCCAGGGGTACCAAATGATGAGTCATCTTCTTAGTTTAAGAAACAATATAGTCCATCATGGTGGGGTAGCCGGGGCAGCAAGAGCCTGAGCTGGTCACACTACATCTAACACTTGGCAGGACTCCTTCATCTCCAGGATATCCCTAATATTCTACAAAGACCAGAAACACAGAACCCAAGCCCAACAAGAGAATGGGATCTGTGTGCTTAGGCTGGAGTCAGACTGCACCAAGAGGCTGGTCTGTAGTAGCCTGGTAACCCTGAAAAGCTCTGCTTCAGAGTCAAGCCTCCTGAGGGAGCATTAATGGATGGGTCCAGAGAATAATGGCATCCCTGTGACGATGCATTTGTTGGGTGCAGAAGGTGGGGCTATCCAAGCTTCAACCCTTCACCTTCCACTTTTCAGTATTAGCCAAGGAGAGAAACTACTTTATTTTTTAAAGAATACTCTGAGTCCTGAAGAGCTGTTGTATGCCATGGAAAGCTTGGGGAAAGTCATTATAATGTAATAAACGATCACAATAATAAATGTTGAGTTCATACCAATCGGTAGAAAAACACTACAATTCAATAGAGAAGGGCCCTAAGGATATAAAAAGGCATTCCATGTTCAATTCAGCTTGAATCCAAACAGTAAAAATTAAAAGAAAAATACTTTGCAAGGATGAGTTTTACAGATATTTTTTAATTTAATTTTTTTAAGAATTTTATACACAGGTACTGTATATGCATTGTATTTCCACTTCCAAACCATCCTCTGCGTTCCCTATACCCTCTCAAATTCATGACCTCTTCATTAATTATTAACATATACACATATATTATGTACATATATATGAGCAAACCTCCATCCATTTAGTGTTGCTCATATGTACGTATGTTTAGGGTTGACCACTTGTGATCTGGTAACCTATCAGGGGGCTCATCCCAAGAGAAAACTGATTCTCCCTCTCTCAGCAGGTTTTGATTGCCTGTGGTTTTTCATCTATGGGTGTGGCCTTGTGAAATTTTTCCCATCCACATTGGCATGCCAACTGGGCAGGTGTTGGCTAGGCAACTATATTGCTGAGGTTTCATAGGTGCAACTTCCCCATTATGTCTAGAAGACACTATCTCACAGCAGACATCCTGGTCCTTTGGCTCTTCAATCTTTTTGCCTCTTCTTCCTCAATGTTCCTGAACTTTTAGTGTAGGGATTGTCTTGTAGATGTACCAATTGATGCTGGGCACCCCACAGATACTTACTCTACATTTTTGACCTGTTGTGGATCTCTGTAATCATCTCTGCTACAGAAATGAACACTTTGATGAGTGGTGAGAGTTACATATTTCTGTAGGTACACTTAGAAATAATACTGGTTTAGAAAAATGGCAGTAGTGGGATCTCCTCTAGAGTCTAGAACCTCTTGAATCCCAGGTAGTTGGCTAGGCTTACAGTACCAGACATGAATTCTCACCTATTGAGTGTACCTGAGTTCACTAGACAGTTGTTTGTTATCCCCAAGATAGCAGTGCCCCTATTGCACCATTGAGCCTATCTTGCCCAGTGTGGTAGGGTTCTTGATTGCTTTTCTCCCTTGGCTGCTTGCATATTACCTTCTGATACTATGAGAACTAGTTCTCAGGGAGGAAGTTTCCAAGTCAGTAACGGCTTGATTTCTCCCAAGTCCTCTTAGATAGTCCTTGCCTCTTGGGGGGTGCATTACCCCCTGTGGTATAACTTCATTAAAAATATATACACATGCATTCATAAATTTTTTTTATGTGTATGAGTATATTGCCTGCATACATGTAAGTGTGCCCATGTCATGCAGTGCCCACAGAGATCAGACAGCATGTCAGATTCCTTGGAGCTGGAATTACAGACAATTGTTAGCTGCCATGTGGGTGCTGAGAACTGAACCCAGGTCCTCTGCAAGAGCTGCCAGTGCTCTTAACCACTGAGCCACCTCTCCAGCCCCACACAGCCTGACTCTCAGCATTCATAAGGCCAAGAGAGGGCCTGAACTGCCTAGCCACCTAAAACTTGAGCTTTCTCTTAGAGCTGTGCTCCCCAGAAAGTCTTTACTCATTCTTTTATTGAAACAGTACCTCCAGCATGAAATGGAGAAGTAGAAGCCAGGATCTACCCTTATTTTATCATTGATCCTAAAATATCACCTACACAACAACACACATTTCTCTCATTTGTAATAAGCAAAGCACACTGCCTTCCGCTCCTTGACATGTAAAGCATGCCTATACACAGTCATACACTGTCCTGTGGAGGACAGGGAAGGGTCCTGTGGGATTAAGGTCTTATGCTCAGGTCACAAGATGAGCCCATGATTCACTGAGCTTGTTTACATTGTAAACAGTAAATTTGGGGTTACAAGGTTAGGTAAAAATCTTTAGTCCACTTTATGTTCATATTGTAAAAGTCATTCCTACAATGAAATCTTAAGACTTCTTCACTCTGGTCCAATATTTTTATTTGTGGGGAAGTAATTGGACAGCTGTCCCAAAAGAGCAGTAGGTAAGATGAGAATCAAAACAGAGTGGTCTAATAAAGCCAGCAGAACCTAAGGAGAGAGACAGTAGGAGAGGGAATTTGAGACAAAAGTGATTTAGCAAGTAAGCATTCATGATCACGATAAAAATAATGGTGACTAGTGGGGATGGAAGTCCGTTGAGTAGAATTGGAAATTCTTATATGCAGGTTTTATGTTCCAGAAATATTGGGGGTGAAGTTGGGGGAAAGGTAATCATTATAGAAGAGTGCTTTCGTTTTTAAAGTTGTTGGGACATGAAGATTAGGTGATAGAGAGAAAGGAGAAGAAAGTTGAGATAAATAAATTCCATGACAGATTGCCAGGGGATGAGGTAGTCAACCACTGGGGAGAGGGAAAGATCCAGTGCGAGAAGGACCTAAGGATTTACATACATGTGAAAACTAAAAAGCTTTATGTGAAGGTGAGAAGTATTTTGTTGTTGTTGATGGAGGTTGTAAATCATCATCTCTGATATTTTTATTTCTTTCCGATGTATGCAGTTTCCATCTTTTCCATCTAGTGAAGCTTCTCAGAGAATCGTCTGTGCCCTACCCCTTCTCTTCCGGTTTTCTTTTGAATTTATTCCAGGAGACTGTTGCTGTTATCACATCATCAAAACTCTGTGTCAAGGTCACCAGTGGATTCATGTTGCCAAATCCATTGCTCAGTCCTAGTCCATTTAACTGGCGTGTCTGCGAGATTTGATGCAATTGGTTATGCCCTCCTCCTTGGAACATTTTTGTTTTGTCTCTCAAAGTTACACTCTCCTAATTTACCTCCAACCTCAGTGGCCATGCTTCCTGGTCTAGACTCTTCATCATCCCTGGCCTCCTTAACGTGGAAACATCCCAAGGACAGGGCACTGGACCAGAACTTACTTATCTACCCTCTTTGGGGATCTTTTCTAGTCTGAGGATTTCTCATGCTGTTTGTTTATAGGTGCCTCCTAAATTCACACAAACACCCCTGTCCTCTCCTTTATCTGGGCTTGTAGATGTAACTGCCCAGCCAGTGTATCTTAAAAGTCACATGGGCACTTACAGGTTCCGGTGCCAAAATGGGCATACCTGTTTAACCTGTTCTCTTTCAGATTTCTGCATCTTTGTTACTCAGTTTCTACCTTTCACTTGTCTAGACCAAGAATCTTGGAGTCAACCTTGACTTTTGCTGTCATCTCATAAACATTTTACTTAGGCAGCAAAATTATACTCATTAGAGTATCATACTGATTTTGCTTTTAAAATGTATCTAAAATTGGCTCATTTCTCATTATTTCAGTTTTGTTCATTGTGGATCAATCTGCCTCATGAATGGAATTTTCAGGAGGTTTCTGATCGCTTCCACCTTTACCCCTTATTCTCACCATAGCAGTCCGAGTGTTCTGTTAAAAGTCTTACCAGGGTGAAAGCAAGCGTTGTTGAGGCCTAGAAGGCCACCTTGAGGCTCTTCTACTTTCTGTTTCATTTGCATAAAATAGATGTTTTACACAAGATCCTGTGCCTAGGTGCTTGTTTCTTATTTCAATTCAAAATTATTCTCAGTGAGTTCTCTCCTGATCATCCCATTTAAAAATAGCTGCCTCTTGCTTTCTTTTGCTCAGTAATGCTTGAATTTCCAGGGTTTAAAATACAAAACCGGTCAGGAACTTGTGCTTAGCATGGGGGAAATGTGTATTTTATTTATCCCTACCATTCCACCCAGAAACGAACTTCACAAGGGTTTGTTTAAATCTTTGTTTGGTGCTGAACACACAGCCCTAGAGCAGTGGTGTCTGTCGATTCTGTCTGTTTGTTTGTGGCGATGGGAACTTACTTGTTGAGACAGATCTTACTCTGTATCTTGAACTAGCCTTCAGCTTGACAGTCTTCCCTTAGAGCCTTCCGGGAACTGAGACCACAAGTGACAGGCTAGGGATTCTTAATAAACCCCAAGTGAATGGGAAGGGAGGGAAGGAGGATATTGGAGACAGATATTTACTTTTTAATATATTTTGTTTGTGAAAGTTCTTTCATGGAGCTGTTCAGAAAGGTAAAATAGCATAAGTCTTTGTGGAGAAGTAGCATCAAACCTAGAATTTCGATTAGTTTAGAACCATGACTTAGACAATTATTTTAATCATTGGAAGGCCTTCTGGTGGCACATGGGTATCATTCAGAATAAGTACCAGGCCTGTGGTGCTTTGGTTCCTGTTTCTGAGACCATTGGCTGTTTACACTTGAGGAATCACTAGGCAGTGGTCCTTTGATATCTGGCCCAAAGCCATTTTGATCTTATAATTTTCATCTCTATATAGCTGTAACTGAAACAAACTGAGTCTCTTAAATCTATTCTTTTAATTATTGGTGTTCCTGATTCACCTTGGAAGCTATGGCATTTAAATTTTTTACATCTTGCCCTAGTTAAGATAATGGGGTAAAGATGTAAAAGAGATGGAGATATGATGCCCTGTGCCTTGCTTAGTATGTCAGTCACAGAGGTCAGAGTCCCATCTGAGCTACCTGGTCAACTATAGTCCTTCATCCTAAGATGCCTTGTTGGTTATGAGACATCTCTTCATAGTGGTCCTGTGTCAAATGAAATGCTCTTTCTGCTTCACACAGGGAGAGATGGAGGGTTTGTTAAGGTTTTTGTTTGTTTTAGGATTTCTTGTGGAAGGAGTTAAGCATTTGAAAACTTTCATCTATTAAAAGAAAATAGTTGATTATTTGATTGAAATTTGAACCTTTGCCTTTGAGTCTATTATAAAGCATTTAAATACCTGTGTGTAACCTCAGGAGATAACGCAGCAGTAAAACCAGTCAATCTGTAGTTCCCTTTTTCCTTTACCCCCATGGCTTGTATATGATGTGACAACAGTGAATCTGTGGCATTCTCTAAGACATTAGGAATGCCACTACTCAGCAGACTGGCAGAGTGCCCCAGAAAGAACCACATGTTGTGGACTTCTCAGAGACAAAATGCTTTCTGCAGAGGTCTTTTGTGATTTTGTTTTATTGTTTGCTTCCTTTGAGGCAAGATCTAATGTATCAAAGACTGGCTTCAAACTTGTTGTATAACTGAGGGTATCCTTGAACTCCTGATCCTCCTGCTTAGCCAGAGTCTTTTCATTTTCTTTCTTTCTTTTTGAGACAAGTTCTCCCTGTAGCCACAGCTGACCTGGAACTCAGTATATAGAAATCATCTGCTTCTGCCTCTCCAGTGCTGGGATTAAAGGCATGTGCCACTATGCCTTACTTCAGTAGGTCTAGATATGCCATTCACTGCCTTTAAAAAATAGTTTTGTGTAAACTCTATTACTCTGAATTTAGTATAATTTTTCAAAATATAACTTAAGTATAACTGAGTGTAAAAATTGGGCTGATGAGACCAAATGTAGCTTCTGTCTTTATCTTTGTGCCTTAAACAAAGAGTCCTTCATGGGAGCCTGGTGGCTTAAAATAAGAAAAACAAAAGCTGGAAGGACATTTGAAATTTGTAAATTCTTTACTGGCCACAATGTGATTGCTTTTTGTAGGGTATTTGATATTATTAAAGTTATCCCAAAATAGAGCATGCTAGAAGTAAAAGTAGAACATGACATTATCAATAATTATTTTGTATCTAAAAAGATATAAAATTGGGGCTAAAGAGATGGTTTAATATTAACATTGAGTGCATACTGCTCTTGCAGGACCTGTGTTTGATTCCCCACACCCATATCAGTTGGTTCACAATTGCCTATAACTCCAGTTACAGTATATCTAACATCCTCTTCTGGCCTCCTTGGGTACCTGTGCGCACTAAAGTGCACATAAACTCTCACAGACACTCACATACATACATAAAAGCAATAACTAAATAAATAACTTTTAAAGGGTTAGAAAATCATAAGCACCTCTGAATTAGATTGCTGTGAAGTATGCTGGTGAAATGGCTCAATGTGTAAAAGTACTTCCCACATAAGCCTGATGACTTGAGTTCAATACCTGAATCCAGAGATAGGAGAGACCAATTCCCAAAAGTTGTCCTCTGACCTCCACGTAAGTGTTATGGCACATATGCAACACACACACACAATAATAATAATAGTAATGATTAAATTCAAATCACTGTGGAGTATATATGTATATATGACCAATAAATGTTTAAGCAAAGCTAATAGAGACAGGACACCAAGATTCTAGAGTATCTATAATGCAGAGTTGCACACAGCAGACATTTGATAAACATGGATGGATGAAAGAATACATTGTGGAGTTATCTAGTTACCCAACGTGCATGGAGTTCTGGGCTTTAATTTCATGGCTTTTTTATTGTCTAACCTATAGTTTTGTAGATTATTAAATATGGATACATCTGACCTCAAATATCAACCTAAGAATGATTCTAAATGATTTTTCAAATATTTGAAATGAATTCTCAAATATTGCTGAAAGGGGAAAGGAGATAAACTAAATTCACAGAAGGAGTTTTGTGTGCAAAAATGAGAAAACTGAATGTGGAATTACTTAAACTGATTTTTGATGGTTTCCTAGTTCTTAGTGTTGTGAATTAGAAAATACGAGTTGGTTAAGAATAGAATGTAAAGGGTTGGAGAGATGGCTCAGCTATTAAGAGCAATGACTTTTCTTACAGAGGACCAGCGTTCAGTTCCTAGCACCCACTTGGCCATTAACACCCACCTGTAACTCCAGTTCCAGGGGATCCAGCCCCTTCTTCTGACCTCTGCGGGAATTGTGCAACATAGGTACACTTATACATATGCAGGGAATACACCCATACACGTAAAATTTAGTAGAATATGCTGGGTGTGGTGGTGCTCACCTTTAATCCCAGCACTTGGGAGACAGAGGCAGGTGGATCTCTGTGAGTTCAGGGCCAGTTTAGTCTACATAGTAAGTTCCAGGCCAGCTGGAGCTATAGGAAGATGGTGTCTCAAAAAAGACCAAAAAAAAAAAAGATAGAGTGTATATAAAAGCTCCCATATACTGTGCTAAGTATTACAACTGAAGACCCAGGCAGGAGTGCTTCTTCCAGCAGTGAAAGGCTGAAGGGCGATACCTTATCCCAGAAAGCCCCCTCGGGCTGTGAACCAGGTTTTTGTTACTATGCAAATACCTAAGGTAATTACTTTATTAATTTTACTTACAGTTTTAAGAGTTTCATGATCTGTCAACCATGCTGCTCTGAGCAAGGCAACATGGAACTCACGTGTGGAAGTGCATGGCAGGGCAGAACATTCACCCCATGGTAAGGAAGCAAGAAGGGGTCCCACTAGGCTCCACTTCTAAAAGGCTTATACCACTTCCTAGTAGTACTTCTCAGAGGACAAAACCCTTAACACAGAGACCTTTGGGGGACATTTAAGATCCAAACTACAGCAGGTGGGGCTCATGCCGACAATATGCTTTTCAGTTTTTATTCTTATCAAAACAATTGTTGGTGATTGGCAGGCCCTTGTGAAAGAAGACATTAGAGCCCTTGGGTGCTCTGCATTTGTCATGTGCCCCATCCTTTTCTGTGGCAAGATCAAACAGTTGTCATAATATTTTAACTCATTTCTTACAAGTAGCCAGTAGAATTTTCCAGAACTTGCATGTGATCTCACAACTGATTGGAACAGAGAAACAGATGTGAAACTCCAGAGTTAGAAAAATATAAATAATACTGACCCTCTTGCCTTAGTCTCCTGAGTGCTAAGATTATTGATGTATCCCATGTTTTTGGTCAGTTTATTTTGAGACAGGATTTCACTGTGTACTCAAGTTGGCTTGGAAGTAGCCCAAGACATGATTTTTTTTTTAACTTTGGATAAAGAAAAAAGATTCTTTATTCACAAAAACACTAACCTAATGAGATTTTTGTTTTTGTTTTTTGAGGTTTTGTTTGTTTGTTTGAGACAGGGTCTCCCTGTAGTCACAGCTGGCCTGGAACTCACTTTGTAGATCAGGCTGGCCTTGAACTCAAAGAAATCCACATGCCTCTGCCTCTCCTGTTCTAGGGTAAAAGGTGTGAGCCACCACACATGGCATGGGTTTTGTTTTATAAGCAAATGAATAAACGTTAGCTGCTAGTGCAATAAATGTGGATAGACATGAGCACAGAGTGTCAGGGATCTTTAGTGATGTTTCAAACTAAACTTTCTATTTTAAGATCATTGTAGATCACATGCTGTTGTAAGAAGAAATAACACAGAGGTCAGTTTTCCCCGGGATAGCAACTTAGGAAGTTGCAGTTCACTACTGCAACCAGGACACAGTCAAGATATGGAGTACTTTCATTACAAGGGCCCTTCTAGCCACCCTTCACCTCAGCAGACATTCAGCTATTCTTCACTTCAAATTTTGTCATTTCAAGAATGTTATAGAAGTAGACTAATATAGAATGAAACTTGTTGTTTGTTTAGGATGTAACTTTCAATTCCAGCTTTTTGGGATCACTTAATCGTCTGGAAATTCAGTGGGTTACGTGCATCAGTCTATTCCTTTTTATTGCTGAGTAATATTTCACAGTATACACGTGTCATGGTTTTCTTAGCTGATAACCTGTTGAGGGATCTGTGGGTTATTCCTGTCTTCTGGCTAGTTGCTGTAAATATTCTTGGAGCATGCGTTTTCACTTCAGCAAGGATATTTTTCTTGTCCTTTTGAAAACTAGAGGGAGTAATATTTGTTCTTTGTAAATTACAGAGTTGGGTCCCACATGTTAATTACTCTGCAGTGCCAGAAATAAATGCAGCTTTCTTCTGTGTATTTATATAGTTATATATTTCAGGCTCATATTGAGCCTGAGAATGTTTTCTTTTAGCAAATAGTATCTGCCAAGAAATGGAGATGGAAATGAGGGGACTTACTACTATAGCATGGCCAGCCTACCTCCTCTGTGTGTTTATACCCATAGACAAATGCTACTCAGCCTTAATCAGAAAGGCCTCTCTTTGGCATGAATGGCAGTGAATGCCAAGAGACATGTCTGCTCAAGGTGCTGAGAATACGGGAATGTTGAGTGCTCAGCCCTGAACAGGTATTTAGACCATCAGTTCTAAGTTCAGGGAGCACTGCAGAAGAGGAATTGGAAAGCGTATACAAGACAGGGAGGTAGACTGTCCTCTGGACATGCATAGGGATCTCTCAGTGACTGTGGCTGCCGCACTGGACCTGAATGACGCTGGGCCAGTCTATGGTCAGTCATGGATCCCGACTGAACTGTTATTAGCCACTGATGATATCTGGGGGAGGAGCAGCTACTGCCTTTAGTTGTGTACCCCCGATGAACCCACTAGGCTCCAATGGATAGCCCCCAAGCCATAGTCACACAGTTGGCCCTGGTTAAACTCAGCGTGTCACAAAGCAGAGCAAAAAGCCGTGATTGTGGGAAAGAGACTTATAAGGACAAGTCAGGGATAGGAGGGGGACAAAGGAGGGTAGAGGTGACAGTAATCAGAATACACTACATACATTTATGAAATTGTCAAAAAGCTAAGTTGCCAAAAAGGAAGAAATGACACTGTCTTTCCTCTCCAGGAAAAGAAGAGATAGATAGGCAGACATATCATATAGAAGTTGCTAAAATAAAGGTGTATGCAAAGAGATTTCGAGAGCTGATGGGGAAGGTAGCACACCAAGAGCAGGGGGAGACTCCAGGAAGGAGACTGCAGAGGGGGTGGTGGTGAAGAGTTTGCCAGGAAGATGAGAGGAAAGGGCATTCTTCCATGCTGGGCCTTCGTGAGTCAAAAAGAACACAGATGTTTCCCCTTTGATGTAATTGGTGGCAATTTTTAATGTATAATCTTTTCCCTTGCTCTGACACTCTTAGGGTAGGGCCAGTGAGGACTCCTTAAATCTCAGTCAAGTGTGACACCAAGAGAAAGTATCTAAAATTCCATGGCTTTAGATGGCTTTAGATGGTGGTGAAAACTGGAGGTTTCTGAAATATTACTGGTGTACCAGGATGTTTTTGTTCCATAGAAAGAGCAAGAATGTTCATCATGAGTGGAGTTGAGTGTGAGCAGTGTCTTACCTCCCTTTCCACTGAACCGACTTGCTTTCTAGTTAAATAACATGTGCTATAATGAACTCAGCCAATTTAATAGTCTTCTTTTGTCTGTTCCTGGAATATTGCTAAACATTTAGAGAATGTATTTTGAAAGATACACATTATACATTTTATCTCTGTATTTTTGGAAATGTTTAAGACTTATCTGAAATGCTCATAGATATTTATAGATAATATCTGAAATAAGAATTATAGATTGACCTAAGCACATCTTATATACATAGTATAGTTCTAGTTCTGCATTTGCAGAGAGTGAGAATGTTGCAGTGAGTGGTCACTCAGCTTCTCTCTGAGAACTGAACTGTCTTAAGTCTGTTTTCCATGGGTACAACAAAATACCTGAAACTGAATACTTTATAATAAAAGAATATGAAGTTTATTTAGCACAGTATTAGAGGCTGAAAATTTAAGACCAGCAACTCTTTCTGTTTGGCCTTGGTTACATCACAAAATAGCAGAGAAAAGGCAATGGAAAATAGTCTCATGCTGATGGGATCACTTGGTAAGACAGGAAACCACAGAAATTCAGGGCCAGGTTTGCTCTTTTACCAATTTCTGTGGCAGCTAACCAGGATCCTCTGAGAATTCTGCTCCTCCCTTTCCAGGGTATTGTCCTCCATGTGCCCTCAGTGATCTAACAACCTTCCACTAGGCACTGCCCCAACACATTCATCCTGGGACCAGGCTTCTAGTCCATGAACTTCAAGGGACACATAGTCAAGCCATAGCAATCTCAGTTTTGTGAGGGACCCAGAAGGACAAGTAACATAAGACCTCATAATGGACTTAACACAATTTGGATAAGAAAAGGATCTGCCAGGCTGGGAATACTAGGGGATTTGGACTGGAAAAGTGGGGCCAGACCTGCCTTGCTTATGAAACTAACCCTTCATGAAACACCTCTCATCTTGCTGAATTCACTTAAGTTACCATCGCCTTATTTTGAAGCAAGAAAGAAATGGTTTCGTTTTTTTCTCTCTCTCACTGATTGTAAGTAGTTTTGAGCAAATTATAAGTTGTTCTAAATTTATATCTTTATTAATAGCTAATACTTACGTAGCACTATTCTTTGTATGGACCGGTTGTGGCATTGTTGTTAACTCCCATTTTTTACCACCGGACAGATGGGAAGTTGGTAAGGTCACACATCTAGAGAATGATCAAGCAAAGGGCTTGACCCCTCAGACCCACTCTGGGCCTGTGCTCTTAACTGCTTGGGCTGTAAGGTTCAATTTCCATTGAATGTTTATTTTATGGTAGCATAGACATTTTAGGGGAGTGGAGATAATGTAATTGTTACTTGGTGTTTTAAATGGGATCATGTTAATTTTCTTCATGAAAAGATCTTATGATAAAATGAAAATAAAGGACTAAAATTATTTAGAGACTCAGAGAATAGCAAAAAATATAATAGTCTTAAGATAAATGTTTTCGTAGTCATTATGTGGGAGGCTAAAACCATATATTTTCTTGAGGAAAAGAAAAATTAGAATAAACACTATCACAATAAAATCGAGCAAAAGATATGTGAGTTTTATTGCAAACTGAGCAGGGAAATTTGTGAAATACCTAACCTTCAGTGTATGCTGTTTCTTTCCTTAATTTTGGATATCTTGCACTGACATTTAAAATAATTACCATGTTCAAATGATGAAGAACAAGATCTGTCCTTTACCAAGCCAAGGGAGTACCCAAAATATGGGAAATATCTTGATGTTGGTAGTGAAGGGTTAGGATCACAGGTGCTATTATTTCACTAGTTTTCAAAAACATTATTTATCTGAGGCTATCAAGCCGTCCCTACCTGAACCCTGCTCCATCCCTACCCCCATGCATAACCATTATTAAATCAGTTAGAAATTGTTGTTTTTAATTTTTATTTATTTATGTAGTTAGAGTTGAGACATGGTCTTCTGTGTAGCTCAGGCTGGCCTTGAACTTGCAGTTCTCCTGCCCCAGTCTCTCAAGAGGCTATTACAGGTATGTGTCACTCTGCCCAACTTTGTTTTTAAAATAAATACTCAGTATCTAGTAAGATGGCTCAGAGTGTAGGTATGACCTGAGTTCAATATTTCATACCCACATGGTAAAAGAGAACTGAATCCCACCAATTTTCATCCTTAACTTCCACATCCATATACATGTGTACATACACATACAAAATAAATGTATAAAATGCTTTTTTAAAATAGCAAATACTTATGTAATTGGGAGAAAATATTATTGAACTACCAACACTAGTAGAGTTCATGTGGTATTCTGCTATTTCTGTTCTTGAGCAGGGACTCAGAGTTATAGGGAACCCTGCCCCTACCTGAGGTTTTTCAACTGCTTCACATTTCCTGGCACATATGTGTGCCCTCTAGCCCAGACGCCTGTTGATGCTGTTTCCTGAGATGCCCTTATTTACTCCCTCAATAGTCACAGCTCTGGCAGATGCTTCCTGTCAGTGTTCAGCAGTATAGTTTTTTACCCCTTTGAAAGTATTTCCAACCACAAAGCCAAAC
Source organism: Eospalax fontanierii (assembly GCA_035773235.1). Lineage (NCBI taxonomy): Eukaryota > Metazoa > Chordata > Mammalia > Rodentia > Spalacidae > Eospalax > Eospalax fontanierii. Next base: position 29,748,603 of record CM069531.1, on the reverse strand, counting down.
AGAATTAAATGTCAGTTCTCCTAATTTTTCCCATATTCATATAATATCCTGTGTGCAAATCTGTGTTTATTACTTGCAATTTCAATAATGGATTTTCATCATTGTTCCCTCCCTGCCTCTCCTTTGTGTTCAATGTTACACAGTCATTGGAGGCTCTGTAATATTTACAGAAGGGAGATAGAGAGCTGTTTCCTTTGGAGTTGATTTTTTTAACCTTTGATTCCCTAGAAGGAATGCATTCTCTGCCCAGCTTACACTACAGTGATGAATAATACTGTAAATCTTGTAAATCACATGCACATATATACTGCTCTGAGTAAGCAAGACCAGGTGGAAGAAAGCAATAACAGAAGACAGAATTAATTTATAACCTGTTTTAACCTGTTTAGTTGAATTATAGCATTTTTCTTTTTTAGTGGAATAAGTAATATTTAGAGTTTGCACACATTATTTTTAGATGCAGTGAGATGTGTCTTTCATGTGTTATATAAGGAGAATATTCAAATCATACATGTTTTGAAATGTATTTAATAAACCAAGTTTTCCTGACTTTATTTACAAACACTACTTTTATTATAGGATTACAAATGACTAAGATCAGTCCTAAACAAAGAGCCGTAACTGGGATGACAGATGAAAATGGGTTACATAGTATTCCACAGAGTGCACTGTTGGCACATGGGGGTGGTGGGTAATAAACTTTAAAGTTACCATTGTACAGTGAAGTATTTGGAGATTACGGTAAAGCAAATGGACCATTTTTATGTTACACTATATAATAAGTGGTGTCTTTGATTTTAATCACAAGTTCTTCTCTCATCAAGATCTTGGCAGTGTTAAGTCATTCTTACTCAACTAACAAATTAATTACTTCATTATTTTTATTAATATTTTGTTTCCTGATATGATGAAAAAATTATTTTTGCTAAAATTTATCTAGTATTTTGTTGATACTTTTACCTGTCTTAATTGATACTAATTACTTTTTTGTTTGTTTGCCTAGCAAAGCAGACCTTTGCTGTAGGTAGATACACCCCTTCAGTGGAACTCAAGCCTTCCGTGGAAGTCTGACACATGAGGATACAGAAACTGCTGGTTCAAGATGGGAACAACAAGCGATGAGATGGAGTTAGTGGAGCAGACGTCCTCGTCTTCCCTAAACCCCCTGTGCTTTGAATGTGGCCAGCAGCACTGGACAAGAGAAAACCACTTATACAATTACCAGGATGAAGTGGATGATGACCTCGTCTGCCATATCTGCCTTCAGCCTCTGCTGCAGCCGCTTGATACTCCCTGTGGACACACATTCTGCTACAAGTGCCTCAGAAACTTCTTACAAGAGAAAGACTTTTGTCCATTGGACCGCAAGAGACTTCATTTCAAGTTGTGCAAGAAATCTAGCATTCTAGTTCATAAACTTCTAGACAAATTACTAGTTTTGTGTCCATTTTCTTCAGTGTGTCAAGATGTAATGCAACGCTGTGACCTAGAGGCACATCTTAAAAACAGGTAAGCACAGAAATGACAGAGCTGAGGAAACGTTATACAAGGGGTGAATAAAACAAACAGTTAAATCCAGCCAGTCTTAAAGGATCACACCTGTAATCCCAGCACTGAAAAGCTAAAGCAGTAGAATTGAGAGTTTGAGGCCAGCACGGGCTCTACATAGTGAGAGCCTGTCTCAGAAAATCAAAAATAAATAAAGTACCAATAAATAAATGGACAAATCAAATAAGATGTGATAAACTGTTCAGTATTTAACATTATGATTTCTTAAAAGCATGAATATAAAAACTACAATGAGCAGGTCCATTTATACCTATTAATATTTTTGTTATTGTACCATGTAATTTAAATTCAAATGAGTGTTAGGATATACTGATAGCTTCTTTATACAAGGGAGATCGGTGCTGAAAAAATAAACTGAATGTGAGTACCTTTTAATCTAGTTTATTTTCTTAAGGAAAAATCTAGTTCAAGGAAAAATTGTACATAAAAGATCCTTACTGCAACATTGTGCGTAGTTCTATAAATTGGAGTCAATCTAATTACATAAAAGCAGTGAAGGGTTAAATATACCATAGAACATCAACTCAATAGGCTCTTGCAGCCAATAAAAATGGTAATTTTATTGGAAAAAAAAGTATAGAAATGGGTGGAATGATTTAATTTGCTGAGATTTAAGGTTTCTGTGTTCAGAGACTTGGCTGAATAAGAATTAGGAATTATAAAACTGAACATTTAGTGGGAATTTTTCTAATAAACATTTGTGTAAAATGTAATTTATCTGCTTAGTTGGTGAGGCTTAGATTTGATTTTAGAAAAACCTTAGCCTTTAAAATTACATTAACCTGGACTGGAGAGATGGCTCAGCAGATAAAAGTACCTACCACTAAGCCTGATAGCTGGGTTCAGTCCCTGGAACCCACATGGAACACAGAACCGACTCCTGAACTGTGACTTCTACATGTGCACTATGACCCTTGTGCCCCTGCACATGAATAATTGCAAAAAATAAAATTACATAAACTCTTAGGAAAGGTTAAAATTTAATTCAAGACTATAGAATCACAAAATCAGTTGAAAGAACTTGTATGATAATCTTGACTAACAAAATTTATTGCACATCATATATTTAGATAAAAAGGTAAAAGACTTATGTAGAATGATATATTCACACATTAATCATGGAATTAATAGAGATTAATCCCTTCATTTTACAACATCACACAGATTTTGAGCTAGTTATTTGTGTCAATGGACCTATTATTAGGATATAGGATTTTGTGACCCTTGAACATATCTTGAGGGATCTAGAAAGACAAAATGAACTCTCTCAATCCACTTTTTTCTGAGAGCAAGGAGGTATAACTTTCACTGAAATTTAATACACACACACAAAAAATGTAATATTCCTAAAGTATTACTAGCATTTTCTAAGAAACCATTTATGGGATATTGTAAACACTTGGACAGTGCAAGCTATTATTTACTTGTTAAGTGCTTGATGAAGGTTAAACACTTATATCCTTTTGAAGAGCCACTTTCCAGGTGTGCTTATTAATATTTAAGTTACTAATGTAATTATTTCCAGTGTCTCAAACCTATTCTATGAAAGATACAATGAAGGATCAATGTTTAGAAGAGAGTGTTGATTTGTCCGATAAAAACAAGAGTGATTAGAGGGTATACAAATAGAAAAGGTTAAATTATGGGGCCATGGAGATGGCTTAGCAGAAGGTACCTGCCCCCAAGCCTGACTACCTAGGATTTATCTGTGGAACACACATGGTGGAAGGACTTGGTTTCTGACCTTCACATGCATGCTATGTCGTGAATGTATCCAAATGTATGTGTGTACATATATACACATGTGTGTATACATATATATATACACACACCTACAGTTTTAAACTATAAAGTTTAATTTGATTTTTTTTTATAGCCTACTGAACAGGTACATGATGAATGGTCTTCTGCTAGTCTTGGTTAATAACACTGAAATTCAGGTAGATGTATTATTATCCAGCACCTACCCCTGAAGAATAGAGTTCATTTGTTCATTTTTTCAGCTGTATTGTAAATTCCTTACTTGGGTCCAGGACTTTGTTTTTTTAGTTTTTGGATTATCTGGCTTAAAATTTACAGTTATCTGAAGATTATTCAATTCAGTTGTGGATCTCTGTTCTAATTATCCACGGCTGAGAAACTACCCCAAACATAGTGACATAAAACAGCAAGCCTTTGGTTTTGCTCATGGATTCTGAGTCAGTATTCAGACAGGCCTCAACAGGCTCTGTTGTCTATCTTCAGCACAACTGGGAAGAGCCAAAAGCCAGGGACTGCCATAGTTGGAATTGGAGGTTTTGCTTCCAAGATGGCTCCCTCATTGATGTGTCTGACTGAGTGGCGAGCCTGTGGGTAGTCTTTCCATATTGGCAACCTCAGGGTACAGAAGCTGCAGGGCCTAGTGTGAGCTGCTCTTATGTCATGTGGCATCTCTTGTTCTGGTGCTCTTGGAAGTAGTCATAGGCCCTCTCAGACCCAGTAGAAGAGGATGCCAGCTTCACCTTGTGAGAGGATGGGAAAAAATGGCATCACTAATAACAGAATTAGACTGCGTTAAGCTGCAGCACTCTGTATACATTCATGCTTGTTAGTCAAAAGTTCGTGGGGTTTTTGTCTGTTCTGTTGAAAATTCATGGAATTTCATCATCAGTAATGACGGGTCACTGATAGAAGTTACATGGTTTTCATGTGCCTTTGTCCTTGAATTTGTAGAGTTTGGAAGTTTTTTCATAATTGGTAGAAATAGCATTAGGAGTAGTTGACATAAATTTCAAATGTGAAATTACTTTCCCAAGTGAGTAAAATTCTACTTGTCAAAGTTTATATTTCATTTGAGAAGAGCCAATGCTTTTTTACATATAGATAGAAGGAAAATATCATAATGATGGAATGCTTTTTAAGTAAAATGACCAATATTATTCATTAGTAACTATGAAGAATTTTTGAAGACATAGGCACTGTCCAGCTTCAAATACAGAAATAAAGCTTTTAAAAAGAACCAATCTAGCATGGCTTGATGACATGGGTCTTTAATCTAAGCTCTCTGGAGGTCTCAGCAGGCAGACCTCTTAGATCCAGGCGAGCCTGGTCTGGTCTACAAAGTGAGTTCCAGTACAGCCAGGGCTACATAGTGAGATGCTGTTTCAAAAACAAAAAAACCCCTAGTCTTTATTGTACCATATATGTAATGTTCACTTGTGAAATTCAGCCAAGCAGCATTGTCCATAAAGCAGTTCTTTCTTTGTTCCCTTTCCAGCCCATCTTTAGCAATTTAATATTTAAAGCTTGCTTATAGTAATGTAAATACTAGGTGGGTTTTTGTTGTTGTTGTTTTGGTTTTGGTTATTAAGAGTACATTCATGTCCTAGTTTAGTAAGATTCAGAACTTCAGAACTACTTTTCTTTATTGTAATTTATAGGAGAAAAAAACCCAATAAACTAAAAAGGTCTCATCATGGAAAAAGACTTTGTGGGGAGTTTTCTTTTGATTGTACTATTAGGTGTCTTAACTTCTCCATTTTATGTTCTTTAGTTTTTATGAAGTCAGTCTGTATGTTTTTTCTTTGCTAATGCCTTTTGGATCATATCTAAAAGCTGTTGACTGATGAAAAGGCTCAGAGATTTACATATAAGGCTTTCTCCTAAGTTTTTAAGTTTTACCTCCTACATTGAGGCTTTTGGTCCATTTTGTTTTGTTACAGAATAAAATATGTATTCAATCTTTTTTGTTTTGTTTTGTTTTTTGAAACAGGGTCTTCTCGTAGCCCCAGCTGGCCTCAATCTCACAGAGATCTCCTGTCTCTGCCTCCCAAGTGCTGAGTTTAAAAGTCTGTGCTACCACGTCAGACTTTAATTTTTTTAATTTTATTGTGACTTTTAAAAAGTGGCCTAACACATGGTGTATCCTAGAAAGTGTTCCATGTGTATTTAAGAAGAAGAATATATACTCTGTGTAGATGACTGTAGAGTGTTCTGTAGATGTTTGCTAGTTAGGTCTGGTTGTTTCTTAATGTAATTTAGTTTTATTATTTTCTTGCTCTTAGAGCTAGCTGTTCTCTCCATTATTGAAAGTGAAATATTGAAGCCTTCATTATTGAATTGTCAATTTTTCTCTTTAACTGTCACTGCGTTTTAGAGCTGTAGTGTTTGTTTATACTTGTTATAAATAAATATATGTATATATACATATATAAATAAAATATATTTTGTTGTTTTATTTTGATTTTTGGAGACAAGGTCAGGCTGGCCATGAACTCACAGAGATCCACCTGCCTTTGCCTCCTGAGTGCTGAGATTAAAGGCCTGTACCACCATATCCAGCCTTCTTTCATTGTTATAAAATTTCTCATGTCACTCGAGATCATTTTTGTTCTAAAAATCTATTTTGATAGAAACTGGTAACGTATATTCAGTCTGTTTTTGTTACTATTTGCATGGTTAATGTTTTTCCATATTTTACTTTTGGCCTTCTGTAGACTGCACATAATGGGATCATGTTTCTTCCTCCTCTTTCTCCTTTCCCACCGCCATTTACTTCTACACATTCTGCCAGTCACTGGCTGACTTACCCACCTCTCAAGGTCTCTGTTTTAGTTAGCTTCTCTGTTGCTGTGATAAAGTACTGACCAAAAGCAACGTGAGGAGGAAAGCTCACAGTCCACCATCAAGGGAGGCCAAGGCAACTCAGAGTGGAACCTGGAGGCTAGAACTAATGTACAAACCACAGAGAAATTGCTGACTTGCTTCCCTGGCCCATGCTTAGTCTGTTTTCTCCTACAACCTAGGAATACTTGCCCAGGGGTGGCACCACCCTGAGAGGGCTGGGCCTCCCACATCACTCAACAATCAAGAAAATACCTCACAGACATGACCACAGTCCAGTCCAATAGAGGAAATTCCCCAGTTAAGGTTCCTTCTTCCCACGTGTGTCAAGTTGACAGTTGAAACCATCCAACCCTTTGTGGTATAAACACTCAGTTACTGAGCCCTACTCCTAAATCACTGTTGATTCATCTATATGATTTAATTACTGGTAAGCTAGGAGTTATATCTGCCATTTTACTCTTTATTTCTATGTGTCTTTTTATTATTATTATTCCTCATTTCTTCTTGATTTTGTGTTATTTTCTAGTGTAGCACTTTAATTCCCCATCATTTCATAATAGCCTAGTTAAATTAATATCAACTTGATTTCACTATTGTACTAGTTGGGATTCTCTAGAGAAACAGAACTAATAGCTTTATTATGAAGAATTGACTTACATGATTATAGAGTTGCATGCATCTCTAGTCTATTGTTTTTATTCATTGTTTAAAAATCTTCTACCCTAATCTCCTGCTTATGTACGGAATTTCTTCCTTCAGTGCCAGTTTACCTTCTCAATGTTCCATTTCCAAAGATGCAAAGCTGTGGGGCTAGGAGTGTGGGTGCGGGTGTGGGTGTGGGTGGGTGTTACCTAAGCCAGCTTGCCAGCCTCAGACCCTAGACTCCATTGATCTTCCTGCCTCAGCCTCTGAATACTTGGAGCTACAATTACCCACCACCACACTGGTTCTTTGAGATTTGTGTGCATGTGGAGGCCAGAGAACAACCCTTAGATATTGTTCCTCAGGCAGTCTACTTTTTTTTTTTTTCTTTGAGACAGGGTCTCTCACTGGTCAGCAAGCTCCAGGGATCTACCTGTCTGCCTGTCTCAGTAATGTCAGCACTAGGATTATAAGCACATGCCACCATACTGGCTTTGCTTTACTATGGGTTTTGGGGTCTAACTCAGATCCTCTTGCTTACAAGGCAAGTGCTTTACTGACTGAGCTATCTCCTCCCAGCCCTGGTTTTGCTTTTTCTTTTGGTGGTGGTTTGTTTGTAGAGACAGTCTCAGGTATCCCATGCTGGTTTTGAACTCTGTGTAGCTGAGGATGGTCTTAAATTCCTGATCCTACTGCCTTTACCTCTTAGAGCTATGGTGTTACAGGTGCATGCTACCATACTCAACCTGGCTTTCTGTTTTTTAATGATCACTAAAGTCTAGCCCTAACATTCTATAATGGTGTTTCTAGGTGCATGTTAAGAAAGATCTGAAAAGCCTTTGAGATTTTATCTGCGTGTTTGAGCTTTGTCCCTATAATTCAATTGCTTTGTGATGTTGACCCAGATAAGTTTAGTGGAGCTGTTGTAAGGATACAGTGAAATCCACTGTACACAGAGGCTACCTCACAGGAACTAGCAAAGTGCAGCCTCCGATAATGGTCTTTCCCTTGTGCTGTCAGTTCCAGTGTTTGCAAAGGGAGGATGGCTTCGAGCTATCTGTGATCATAAGCATTCCTCAGCTCAAGCCTGCCAGAACTGGTTCCTTAGGTTTTTAACTACTTTGAAATGCATTTTACATATGACAGTTTTGTATATTTATCATCACAGTTTGTAGAGCATCTCAACAATCAAACAGGAACCCAAAGCCCATTACTAGCCAGCCACTCCCAATTCTCAGTACTCAGGTTTTGATTAGGCTGCCCTGACTTCATTTTTCCCTTAAACTCTTATTTTCTAGTGTTTATGGAAAACATATGACAGCAGAAATGCTTGTGTTATAATCTGGGCTTTTGCCCACACCTTTGAAAGTGTTCTTTTCTGCAGAACTCCTCTAAGTCCTGGAGTATAATAAGTGTGTGTCTCCACACACAGCTGGACAGCCCCCTTCTGACTGCCAAATCAGACTGACACTTTTTGATTCTTGTTCCTGTTGTCCTATCTTGTTGTCCCCCCAGGATTGAACCTAGGGTCTCACAAAGGGTAGGCAGATGCTCTGCCACTAAGCTACATCCCCATCCTCTGATCCTTAAATTTAAATTATTTGTCCCCTTATAACCACTGGCTACTAGTGGCTTTTTCTTTGTGGACATTCTTCTCTCCCTTGATATAGTTTGATGTCTTTCTCTCCTGGTGTCCTGCATGGTGGCTCTATCTTGGTCTACTCAGCTGAGGGCCATCCTGTTTGAATGTCTGTGTTCCCAAAGGTTCTATCTATAAACTTCCTGCCAGAATGCTGGACAAGATCGTTTTTCCATGTTTTTACGTGATACCATTTTAATCTTTCCTGTTCCTGTTGGCAGTTTCCTGTTGTTAGTAATTTGTTAATCCACTGGGAATGTGAGTGTTCTTGTTTCTTCACTTCTGTAGCAACCTTAGATTTTAAAATTCATTTTGAATGTAGTTAATAGCTATAGAATAGGTGCTGCTTAGTTAACCAGACTTATACTGTTCCCTCTCATTTCCCCTCTTAAGCTATTCTGTTGAAAACTAGCTGTGTTTCCATGTGGGGATTTATGTGTGACATATATTTTGGAAATTTAATCTTGAAAAATTCTTTTGAGTTAGTGTACTTTGAGTGATGGCTTTTATTATGGCATTTCATACACATATATATGAAACAAAGTGTAATGACATATACACTTACATGTCAGCATACTGTATTCTTGTTCATCTCCCTCCTCAACTCCTCCCCCAGTCTTCCTATCCCTCTCATGGTGGTCCCCTTCCTCGAACTAAGTAGTCCTGCTTTCATATTTGTCTTCTATTACACTATCTTCCCCCAACTCCTTCCCTTAAGCTCTCTTGCATCCTTGCATGGTCTTCTTTCTATTTTCATGGCCAATACGCATATGAGAAAAGACCCAGTATTTTCTTTCTGAATCTATCCTATTTGCTTTATGTTCCCTAATTCCATCCATTTTCCTTCAAATGCCATCATTTCGAAATTCTGTTATGTGTATGTACCATTTTATTTGTCCATCTGTTGATGGGTATCTCTGCTGGTTCTATTTTTTACCTGTTAGTGAGTAGTATAGCTAGATTGCAAGTATTTCTGTAGTATGTTTACTTAGTCTTCTGGTGTATACCAAGAGTGATATGGCTGGGTCTTATGGTAGTTCTATTTTTAGTTACTTTAAGAAGCCTCAACACTGATTTTCATAACAATTTCCCCAAGTTTGCACTTTCAGAAATAGTGAAAACAGGGTCCCTCTTTCTCTATATCCTTGCTAATGACTGTCATTTATTTTCCTGGTGATGGCCATTCTGACTGGTGTGAGATGGAATCTCACAGTGGTTTTAATTTGTATTTATTTCCCTGATGGCTAAGGATGTTAAGCACTTCTTCAAATAATATAATTTGTGTTCCTTCTGGGAGAACTGTCTGTTTGCTTAATTGAATGATTTGGGGCTTAAGGTTTGATTTTTGCAGATCTTTTGTGTATCCTCAATATTAATCAGCTGCCTGATGTGTAGTTGCAAAGCTCTTTTCTCCCATTTCTGTAAATGCTCTCTTTGGTGATTGTCTCCTTTGTGAAACAGAAGCTTTTTAATTTCATGTAATCCCATTTGTCAGTTCTTGGGTTTATGGAAATTAAATCTTTATGTTTTCAATCATAATACGTTATGATCTAATGATTGCCTCAACTTTTCCCCCCTTTTCATAAAGTACATTTCTAATTAATCTACCTGTTTAAGACAGGGTTTCCCTGTGTAATCATGGCTGATCTAGAACTTTCCATGTAGACCAAGCTGATCTTGAACTCACAAGAGATTTACCTGCCTCTGACTCCCAAACCTTGGGTTAAAGATGTACAGCACCATGCCAGGCAGAAGGCATTTTCCCCCATGCACTAGTTTTCAGAAATGTTTGTCTGGCCTTTATAAGAACAGTCCTTAGATTGCTGAGCAATAGCACAGAAATCAGTGGTATTTCTCCATAAGAGGACAGAGAAAAACAAGACATAAGAGAAGAATGATGGATAAAGCAGTTTTGTATTGATTCTCTTTAGGAACTTGAAATCAGGGTTTAAAATAAATCTTTAGTTTGTAGGAGGATATTTAACTGCCTTTGTAGCTACGAGATTTTCAGTCTTAATTGAATTTATGTTATACTTTACATTATTGGAAATTTTGAATTTTTTAAAATACTATTATTGAATGAAAGTGTTGACCCCAGCATTTGATTTGGGGTGGCTCTGGGTCTTTGTTCATTCTGTGTATTCACTTTTCATACCAGGCATTACTGGTTGCTTTATCCAATCAAGGTATGTGCACTTTGGCATCACTTTCTGTCAAATCTGTAAGAAGAGCTTTTATATAACTGTCTTGTTGGTTTTAACTTTAAATGAACATCTGTATTAGTTAACTTGCTGTTGCTGTGGTGGAACACTCTACTTGGGGAGAGAAAGGTTTATTTCACCTTACAGCTTAGAGTATCATAGAGGGAAGCCAGGGCAGAAACCTGGAGGCACAGACCACAGAGGAACACTGCACTGGCTTGTTCCTCTATCCTATGCTCAGCCTGCATTCTTATATAACCCAGGACTACCTGATCAGGTGTGGCACCATCCACCACAGGGCCCTCTCACATCACTCAACAATCAGGAAGATGTCTCAGACATGCCCACAGGCCAGTCTGTTAGAGGAAATTCCCCAGTAGAGGTTCCCTGTTCCCAGTGTGTCATATTGACAACTGAAGCTATTCAGCATAGCATCTACCTGCTGTTTATTTGTTTAAATAAATAAAACCAAGCATATTAACAGTTCTTATTTCTTGGTGCTCTGTAATTTTCCCTAGTACTTAGAATATATTCTTCAGTTCACATAGTATGTCTCGTAGTTCTAATTTATAGACTAGGAAATAACTTTTGTTTCCTGTGTTTAGCACAAAGCAAATTATTTGGGCCTTAACTATGCCTTGCTGAAAAGTTATAAAGCTTTGTATGTGTTAGTTCCTCTAATTAATGAATGTGTAGTTGCCCATACAATGTGGAGCGGCATGGTGGCATCTTCACATGATCTGTCCTTCTGGAAGAAGCCTACTGATCACCATTCCTCTGACCGGGACATTTTGCATGTAAAAAGACCTGTTTATTTCAAATTTCACACTCATTCTTTCAGTACAGACACAACTCTTGGGCTGGTGACTAGTGTATACGTTACCTGAGTGTAATTTTTTTTTCTGAAGTAGTATTTGAGATATGCAGGTACCAGTCATGCCTTTCCTGATTTTTTTCTGCCATGTGTCCTCATGAGAACTTACTGTATAGATATGAGGATCAGAATTGTGTAGAATCATGGGTACACTGGTTCTTTATGCACAGAAGCAGTTGCCACATTTTTTGTTAGTGTGTAAGCTGCTAACACTCTCCTTTTGTTGTTAGTGGTTTGTTTGTTTTCATATTGTGGAAACCACTATTCTTTGTAGGTGTCCTGGAGCTTCTCATCGGAGAGTTGTTCTAGAGAGAAGGAAAACCAGTAAAACGCAAACAGAGATGGAGAGTGAAGCCAGACCCACTGTCATAGATCCTTCAGGCACTTCATCCCCAGAAACAGACTGCCTGGGCCCAGGGACAGGCGCTATGCCTCTTGAGCGGAACTTGACATCTGCATCTCTTCCTGTGTGGCCTGAGGAGCCTGGCCTGGACAACCCTGCCTTTGAGGAGAGCGCAGGAGCCGACTGTACGTGCCCCTCACCTCTTCCTGGTTTATTTTGTCTCTCTTATCTTTCTTCCACTGTGGCTCCAACGTGTACTCTTGTCCTATTTAAATAATTAATTGCATTGGGATATATTTTACACACCATATCATTCACCCTGTACACTTGTCTACAGTTTAGAAACAAAATGTTGAGTCTTACCCTGGGGGAAATGATCCTTCCTTCCTCCTCCATTCTCCATTGTTAATTACTAGTCATTCTCCTGTTTCTTACTGTGTGTGTGATCAGAAATATGCTGCTGTCTTGGTACAAAAAATCAACAGTATCCAAAACAATAAAAACACAGGAGCAGCTCAAATCAGTCACTATACTAAATGCTTTATTACTTAATTGCAGCACATCTAGTTCTTTTAAACAAGCTTAAAAAAAAAGAATCCTGAGCCTTAAAAGATTAAATGGTCAAGCTGAGACAGCCAGTGAGTGGTTAGAAATACATTGTGTAAGAGCTTACTTCTAGCCCACATGCACCTGCAGCCATCCCCTGTACTCTCTGCACACAGCACTAGGAGATACCCAGAAAGCCTGGGGGCATGCTTTCACATATACTGGTAGTTGATTTCTAGAATTAATTTTTCTTGCAAACTATAAATTATACTTCATATTCAAGTTGCTCTTGCCACATCTGTGATTCTTTTGGTCTCCTGAGACCCAGCTCAAGTTCAGGCTTTTAGGCGCTTGATGCGGCTTTTCTTGGGTCTTCTGGGCTTACCAAGGTGTTTTCTTTCTACCATTTGTTTCATGGTCCCAAATTCCTCCTATCAGCTAGGACAAGGTGGCTTTCTGTTAATGTTTCTTTATCTGATCATTGTGTAGTCCTAGTGATTTGATACATAGTAGTTACTTAATGCTTTACTGATCACCTGTGGAAGAAGAAAGTTGTAGAGAATTTTAATGTAATGTTTTTTGTCATTACAGTTTTTATTTAGTCATTGCATAGGTATTAATTGTCTTCCTGTTAACACAAGATCCCTTGTTTACCCGAAGAAAATCAGAATGTAAAATGTTGTTCTTCCTGTGCTTTGACTTGGCAGCTTTACAACAGCCACTTAGTTTGCCAGAAGGAGAGATTACCACCATTGAGATCCACCGGACTAATCCATACATTCAGTTAGGAATTAGCATTGTGGGTGGCAATGAGACGCCACTGATTAACATTGTCATCCAGGAGGTCTACCGGGATGGTGTCATTGCCAGAGATGGAAGACTCCTTGCTGGAGACCAGATTCTTCAGGTATCAGCTTTACTATTCTATTAACTTGAGCCTTTATTCTCATTTTAAGTCTAAAACTTGGAAAATTGTGATGTGGTAGAATATGAATTATAAAGACTGTTGTTTTTTAATTATTTTTTTGTATTTGGGTTTTTTTTTTTTTGAAACAGACTTAATATGGCTAGCCCAGGCTAGCCTTAAACTCACTATATAACCCAATCTGGCCTAGAACCATCAGTCCTCCTGACTCAGCCATCCAAATGCTGGGATTACAAATATGCCCAGTCATACTAGGCTAATAGTTTTGCACTTTCTATATGAAGAACATATCGTAGTTTGTGTATAATTTCCCCATGTAGCTGGATTGTAATCTTTATTTTCCTTTCCCCTTAATTTTCAGTCCATGTGTGACTGGACACTCAGTCCTAGGCTCTCTGGGCTTGTTGGACTCTGACCTGGACTCCATGGTGGCCACTCCAAGCCACTCTGCCAAGACTGTCCATTTGCTTTACTTCAGTCCAGTTCTCCATCCGTCTCCTCCCTGAGTCCTGATTGGTCCTTCTCTGCACTGGTGACCAGAATGTAAAAGACAGATCCCCATAGCACACACTATTGATGATTTTTTTTCACAGTGCTGGGGCTCAACCCAGGGTTATGCACCTGCTAGGCAAGCAGTATCCCTGTGCTACACCACAACCTGCATTACACAATTTGTACCACAAAATTTAAGGTGAAGTTCAGAAATCTCATAGTCAGTTTACTGGCTCCACAATGTACTGTTAGCATTCGAACTCTGTTTTTAGTAACCCCTTTCTGTTGTCCCTTTTAGAGCATTGCCTTTAGGAAGAAGGAGGTATTACCCCCAAAAGCCAAAAAGTACTAGCATGGGACAAGATTTTTTTTTCTTTCTTTTTTTTTAGAGGACAGGTTGACACTGAGGAGATGGAAACAATTAAGCATCCTACTATGTAAGACTGGAGTTTGTAGGAAAACTGACATTTGAATCACTATGGTAATAGTTGAAGCTTAATTAAAAAATAGTAATTTCTAGAGGGAAAGAAAAATATTCATGAGCAAGGGGAAAATGCCTTCTTGGAGCTCACGTACAGGGATCTTTCCTGGCTCTGGTGTTCAGTGCGTCACTGTGATGTGCTGGCACACTGCCTGCCTGATTTAGTACCATTAGTCCATCAAATACCCTGTCTTCCCAGCTCTCCTCCATGAAATCCAACATGACCACTTCCAGGGTAACAGCTATGAACCCGTGCTTGGAAAGATTTAGAAAGGGTATCTATCACCAGTATTCAGACTGATGAATAGCAGCCTGCCTTCATAATCTGAACTCTTTCTTTGGTGTCTAGCATACTGTTTTGCTCATTTCTTACAGTGTTCACCTCTAGCCACTGCACTAGTTTCTGGGGATACATTTAAAAGTCAAGGTCTGTCCTACCCTCATAGAACATACAGGCTAGTGGAAGAATTACACATACCTGTTTTCCTGCTTCCTTTTGGAAAATGGGCTCTCACTTCTCAAGCTTCTCTTGTCTTTTGTGATGCACTTGTACACTTCATCCTGTTCTTCAGACATTCTTCCCACATTGATCCTTCCTTGCTTGATTTGTGATAGTATTTGTTGCTTTTTTTCATTGTTTGGCACATAATCTACTATGCCAAAGTCTATAAATATTTTAACTTATGTGTGCCTAATCTTTCTCTGGCAATTGCAGCAACCTAATAATATGGTTTACAGTGCAGATTTGTGATAGAGGAAGTATTGCTAGATCAATAGAAGAGTGAACTTGAATATGACATCCTGTTGACAGCTGTCTCTTGCATTAAAAGAAAACTTTGGACTTTTAGAAACTTCAACTCTCTAGTGGAAGTCTCCAGATGTGCAGGTGAGGGTGGGGCCAGGGTACAGGACAGCTAGAAATTGTCTTTTCATTGGAGATTCTTGGACTTGGTTTGCACATCCACCTGACCACTGTCATTTCTTTATTAATCCTCAAGTCCCAAACCCTTTCTTCATTGCCCCTGGTATGAAAGAAACAGACTAAACTTTCAAATTGTTTTTGAAATCAGGTTTTTGCTCTTTCATATACATGTACTTATATTTACTGTCATTTTATGTTAGTACTCTAGCTGCACAAGGCTGGCACAACTTTAAGAAGACTTCAGCTTGTGGCTCTTGTCCTGTTGTATACAGAGGGACTCTTACAGCCCTCTCCCTAGTATCATCATACCTTGGTGGTCAAGAGCAGGAGAGCCAAAGAGCCCTTTCTTGAGCCTGTTTGATGTTCTTTCTCCATATCTGACTTTTCTAGCAGTAATTTAAGTATATATTTTTGTTACTTTTTTTTAACATAATGTACCCATTTGAAAATTGCCAAGCAGTAAGGTGGTTTGTTTGTAGACCAGAGAGCTACATTATACTTTTATTTTAGTAATCCCATATGTAGTTAACAATGAGTAGCTTTGGTTTTCACACACACATACATTCAATGAAATAGCCTTTGTAAAGAACTATCTGCCCCTAGAGTCATTTACAGTATTCAGAGATTCATATGCAACCTTTTGAGGATTTTTGAAGGGAAAATTACTGTTTTGTAAATTTTGTCAATATTATTACAAGTTATACAGCTTTTAGAACATTAAGAAGAAATATTTTTAGTTTGATCAAGCAATTTAGGGACTAGAAAGATGGCTCAGCAGTTAAAAGAACTGGCTGCTCTTGCAGAAGACCCGGGTTCAGTTCCCAGCACCAATATTGCAGCTAACAACTGTCTTTAATTCCAGTTCCAGGGAATCTTGACACACTTTTCTGACCTCTGTGGGCATTGCATGACATACTTACATACATGCACCCAATATACTCATACACATAAATAAATATAATTTTTTTTCATAAAACAGCAATTTCTATTTTTTACTTTTGAAGGAAAGTAGTCATTTATTGGTTATGTTGGTTAATAACAGCAATCAAATAAACCTCACATTTGATTAAAAACATGAGCCAGAGTTTACTGTTTATGCTATTTTTACAAAGTCAAACAGTATTTTATAGTGTCTATTTGCTCTGAATGTCACTGGCAACCATGCATTAATGAAGAACGAGTCTTTTCATGGTAGGATACTCACCAACTTGCTCCACAAAGAAATAGGCTGCGTGCTTGTATGTGTCTGAGAAACAGAGCTGCATTTGAGGCAGACATTTTGTAAAGTCCCTTGTATTGTCTAGAAATGGAAAATGTGAACTTAGTAATAGTCACCCTCTTAGTGGGATGGCTAAAATGATGACTAACCAATGAGTCCATGCCAGGTTGGCTTTCCAGAAGCTGCCTTGAAGCTCTGGTCTTGATCCAGTGCTATCAATTCTGTCAAATGGCTACTATGTGCATCGATGTAAAATGAGAGAATAGTAAGTTTGTAATTATCAATCTCAGATATATATGAAGGAGGCCTTGCTTGATATGAATTTGTAAAGATTTCAGTTGATCACAAATACCTAACTCAGAGCCTGGCGCACTACAAATGTTCAGAGAATATAGGTATTATCCTGGATGGATTCAGAGAGCTCTAGTTGTAATAAATACTAACGATCAATATCTCCTAGATGAATAATTGAAGCTGCATCTAATTTTCAAAGAGATGTTACTAGTTCAAAGATTAGTCACTGTAATTGTTTCAAGGCTGTAAATTTTCATGAGTATATGACATATGAATATTGAATTATACTTGGCATATTAAGTGTATTTGTGTCCAGAATACTTGGAGTGGAATTATAATTATATACTTGAAAGTAAAAGTCACTCAGTGTACGTACAACTTTTTAAAAAAAGAAACCGATTTGCTTTGTCTAACTCTATTTCATTAGGCACAGCAGATTTATAATCCAGCAGAAATTGAGTCTGTGGTCCACTGGAACTGGTGTTTGATGTCTGCTTGCCCTATGCTGGTGTAGTCTGCCTGTGAAGTAGAGGGTAAACACACTTTACAGACCCAGATAAGGAACCACTGGAGCAAGATATTTGCCTGAGCTTATCAGTAAAATACCAGCAGAGCCTAGGACTCTTAATTCCAATTCTAGACTGTCACCAAAACCTGCATTCCTGACTGCTGTTCTCTACCAGATGCTAGTTACATTTAGTTTATTTTAGTTCTGTTTTTTAAAATGTCTTTAGAGTAGTTTTCTTTGTAAATAGAGATTGTAGAGCATTTTTACACTGTTGTTTCTTTTGGAAATGTTATTTAAACATTTCTGCAAGTTAGGAAAATAAAATGTCATACACTGGACCTATTTTTTTTTTTTCTTTTTAGGTCAACAACTATGATATCAGTAATGTATCCCATAACTATGCAAGAGCTGTCCTTTCCCAGCCCTGCACCACACTGCAGCTCACTGTGCTTCGGGAAAGGCGCTTTGGCAACCGAGCATCCAACCACACTGATGGGAACTCTCCACGGGATGAGGTTTTTCAAGTGATTCTTTATAAACGGGACTCTGGTGAGCAGCTAGGCATTAAGTTGGTCCGAAGGACAGATGAGCCAGGTGTTTTTATTCTTGACCTCCTGGAAGGGGGTCTGGCAGCCCAGGATGGCAGGCTTAGCAGCAATGACCGAGTGCTAGCCATCAATGGGCACGACCTGAAGCATGGGACCCCGGAGCTTGCTGCCCAGATTATTCAGGTAAGTGCACAACGTTGAGCCTTGATTTCCACACAACAGTGTTTGTTTTCATTGGCACGTAAGAACTCAAAGAACATTGGTGCGTCTTTGGAAAATCAGGCATAATTACCTAAATTCTTCAAAATCCACACTACTGTAACTTCCTCAAGATAGTCTTATTTGGTTTTATCTTTTAAGCCTATGTTTCTGAGGACTTTGGGGCTGCTTAAACATCCTTTTTTTCTTTCTAATCTCAGAGCTTTACGTTGTTAGCCAGATATAACTATGTCAGTATCTTACCTTTAACAAGGATTAGAAGGAGACTCAGAGAGAAGTTATGATTACCAAGGTTGTGATTTGTCACGTCTCTTACCTCCTCTTCAGAATCCATATAAGTGGAAGATAAATAACTTCATAGTAATAATTTGTCTAAGTTGGGCATGGTGGTATTTGCATAGTCCCAAATGCTTTGGGAGGCTGAGGTGAGAGTAGTATTCTTGAGCCCAAAAGTAGTCCAGGACCAGCCAGGGTAACATGGAGATCCCCTCTCAAAAGTAAATAGATAAAAAGCCAAGTTTTCTCTATAGTGCTTTTGTTTGTTTGTTTAAAGGATTTTAAACACATTGTAAAATCTCTCCTCACTGTCCCAGTGAAGTAAGTAAGGATAGTCATGTTAGTAGAAAAAGCATGAAGACAATTGGGGACTCGACCACAGAAGATGTATAGGCTTTGGTTCCTAGCATTTAATGATGATTTAATGTGCTCTGGTGATACAGCTGAAACACAAAGGTGTTTTTCTTTATCACAAAAAAATGATTTAAAGACAGCCATAAACCAGTACAACCAATGACCAATTGTGCAATGCCTGTGGAGGTCAGAAGAGGACCTCCTGGAACTGGAGTTAGGGATGGCTGTTAGCCATCATGAGGATGCTGGGAACCAAACGTGGTACTCTTAATGGCTGAACCATCTCTCCAGCTCAGACTTTAAACTGAGCAAGTTATGTTTACAGCACAGAATGAGGTAGCAATAAAAATTTAAGACTAAGAAATCCAAACCTCAGTCTTATTTATTGCATTAAGAAGAGATTCATGTATAAAATGAGATTTTTATAGACTTGAGGTTTAAAGAAATTAGATGAGTTAAAATACCCCAAACCAGAGGATGCCGGGCAGCTGCTACAGGGCTCCCTCCCTACTGGGAGGGAAAAGAAGAAAGCTAGTAATGTTAAGGATTTGTTCAAGGAAGTGGTCAGCTGCACTTAAAGTGGGTGAGTAAGAGGAACGGGTTCACTGTTTGTATTCATACTTACACTTTAGGAGATGTTTGAACACTAATTCCTATTCAATGAATTTCTAACCCAGATGTGGAAAGTGCAGGTAGAAATTATTTAAGTTTTCTCTCATAGTGTTTAATATAAGTAGTGCTTCTCTTTTATGGTATAGTTTTTTCCAAACTCTAGAAAACTGAAGTTGCTCAGTTTAAAGTCTGAGCTGGAGAGATGGTTTAGCCATTAAGAGTACAGGGTTTGGTTCCCAGCACCCTCATGGTGGCTAACAGCCAGCCATAACTCCAGTTCCAGGAGGTCCTCTTCTGACCTCCACAGACATTGCACAACATGTGTGCACTTATATACATGTAGGCAATACACTGACACACATAAAATAAAAATAATAAAATTTTTTTAAAAAATAGTCTTCCTGCTTTTGGACTATAAAAGATAACATCTACTCTGTCTAAAAAGAAAAATAATGAAATGACGAAGAAAATTAAATCACAACTGGGACACCCCAAGATACTAGCATTAATGATTGTAGAACATTGCAAACATCTGTCACTCCTGTGTCCACAGATGTATAATTACATATATGTACTCATCTTACAAGTTCTGAGTCTGTGTCTTTTCCTTGTCCATGGTCTACTGTGGAAACTTAATGAAAGTAAACACAGACTCACCTAAGTTTTAGTAGCTGTCTAGGCATGTACCTTGGGTTATTTAACTATCCTCCTTGACAGACTTTGTTGTTTCATTTAAAAATATAAGACACTTTAATAAACTTCTTTCCTGAAAGATCATACCAGTTGACTCCCAGCAACAGAACATACCACTCATTCTAAACTATAGATGTTGAGATTTGTATATCTTACTTACTTACATTTCTTTTTTAAATCTTGACTTTTTTTTCTTAACAAAAGTTTGACCATATTTAAAACCTGTAAGAGTTGAAAATACTATGTTTTAAACTACCCTAAACCCAAATGTTGGCCTCTTATTTAAATTTTAAATGCACACTCCCATCACTTTCACAGAATTTTACCTTTCAGGTGGTCTTGAAAGAGCAAAGATTTACTTCAGGTTTGTATAAGCAGTTTTCAGGTAGAGTTGAAATACTGATTTTTGGTTATAAGGTGTTAATAGTTAGGAGAATGAGTATGTGTGTTGAAAGAAAATCCCAAGTAGCCGTTTAACACATCACACAGTTCAATCTAATAATTAACTATCAATGCTGTAAATACTAGAATTTTAAATAGTCTACCTTAACATTTACCATTTAGATTTTGCTAGAGATTTCAACTGAATGTTCTTCCTTCTGTTATTTTGAAGAATTTTTCTGCAACTATGTAGTTTAATAAAATGCCTGAGTAGTAGAAAATTGATAGTGCAGCATTAAAATTGTTATATTTTTCAATATAAGAGCTGAAAATAAAGAATTTCTTAACATTAACTTCAATCACAGATAAAAGTTTCTACTTTCTATTCTAATTCTTTAATGCAGGCCACCAAATACTCCCTTAGATATAAATTGGGGATTATAGTCATGACCAAGAATAAGCATCAAATAAATCAGACCTATACTTTTAAAAGCAAGGACAAAATAGCTTTTAAATATAATGGATGTGAGTTTATGCTTAAAAATTAAGTAGCAGACATCTGAATTTAAAATGATAATCATGAGCCTCTATAATAATTTCACTTATTTTTATTAAACTTACTCTTTGCTATAAAATAACTCTTATGGACATGTGGTGTGTCTGTGTGTGTGTGTCTCTGTGTATGTCTGTGTTTGAACATCAGAAGTGTGAAAGTACTAACTCATGGACTTCTTCCTGACACCGGGTAGTCACTCACTGCTCAATGATGTTTTGGTGCAGTGATTGAGAAATACATAGAAAATTATACTGTCTCCAGACATCCTGTGCTTCCAGCGTGTATGCATAAGGATGAAAAGGGAGCCATTAGCCTGGGCTACTAAATGAGAACCTGTTTCAGTGAAAAGAGAAGAGAAAGAAGGAATGAATTCCACTAGCTATAATCTTAAAAATGGCAACATCATTCATGACAGATAGTGACAAATGTGTGTTTTCTCCAGGCTAGTGGAGAGAGGGTGAACTTAACAATTGCCAGACCAGGGAAGCCCCAGCCTGGCAATAGCACCCGAGAAGCAGGAGCTCACAGCAGCAGCCAGCACCATGCCCAGCCACCCTCGCACAGCCGACCAAGCTCACATAAGGTGAGAAATATAAATCACTCTCTAAAAGGATCATTGTTACAATCTGATAAGATTTAAGGGGTGAGCTTTTTATATGCCAGTTATACATACCTCATTGTGACACTGTTAAGACTAAATGCAAGCTGTCATTCTTTTAGACAGGTGAGCCTAGTACCTGCATTGTGAACATGATTTCACTGTTCAAGTCAGCTACTAGATAGTTTCTTATCAGGGAGGCTTCCTCTGTCAAGTGATTGACAAGAAGTAATCCTCTAGACAAATCTATGTGCTTGATGCTACTTGTGAGTTTTTCTTAGGTTGCCTGTTTAAATATAAGCATTGGTGGTATTTTGTTTGGTTGTTTTTTTTTTTTTTTTTTTCATTCGTGAGAATTGCCATTTATTTCCTAAGTTGCCAAAATCATCACCAGGGATTCACCATGGGGTGCAAAGGAGGCTCAGACACTGATTGGCAGGTTGTCAGGAGTTTGGAAATTAGTGGTTTTATGGTTGTAAAAGCATCAAGCCTGTGTTTATTAGTTGGGCATCTTGTCTTCAGTAACAGAATTAGATATGTAAACACTAAACCTAGGAATCAAATCTTGATAGACATGTGGATAGCATGAGTTTTTACGGTGTTAAAAATCCCCTTTTTTTACTGCTTCCTCAGTATCAGTCGTCACTGGTTTCATAATCTGTTCCAGAATCCTTTATCTTTGCCAAGAATCTGCACTTGCATTCCAAAACTCAAGAAAAGGATAGTACTTTAACATTCTTAAAACTGTTTACTTCACTTGACCCTTCCTTGGAACTCGGCTTCCAGCAGGCAGACAACTGTTAAGCAGTGTGTGATGTATGTAAATACCAGCCACATGTCAGCTTCCAAAGTCATTCTTCTTAAGTAAAGTGTCTGACTAAACAGCTTGCTTACTGAACTTGTAAGCGGAGTAGGAAGCTCCTTGTGGGGCTAAAGTTGAAATCTGTTATTAATACTGTAAGAAATCATAGCTAAACACAGTATTTTTGACCCATTCAGTTTATCTGATTTTCCAAGCTTAAGTACTAATTTATGGCTTAGTTAATGCTTGGAGAAACCATAATCACAAATTTTTGTTCCTTTTCTGAGCAAATTCCAAAGTGTGTGAAGGAAGCCTGTAATGTTGCCTATATAATAATTTCTTGAAAAGGAATTTTGTATAGAAGTCTTTGCTTTACACATTATATACACAGATGGACAGAATTGTGGTAGTCATTGAATTTTTTGTCTTTGACTTGTACAATAATTTGAAGCATTAATATCTGACAGTTATATAGTTTTAAGACTATTTTAAAGTTATACTTTGTCATTCTGACATTCAGAGATATGACTGATATTTCAAAATTCGATTTGTTTTCAGTACATACATTTTTCTATCATAAGACTACTGCTTCTGCTCTTCAATTTTACATGACAGTTTTAAATAGTAGTCCCAGGTTTATTCTTATTCTAGGTACTCTTCACCTACTGTAGGTGCTGTAACCTAATTGGTTAAGCAAGCACTAACTGGTAACATGTTAATTTAGTAGTTTACTGCTAACAGACTACATTATTACATTAAATCTCAATTAAGAAAAATAAAGGTGTCCCAGGGAAAAGAACACACACACTTCAATCAAAAGAGCCTGTTCAGGTTGTCGTATACTCACCATGGAAAGTTCCAGTACAGTATATATCAGTTTGCTGCCATGCTTCCCAGTAGCTGCTTGAATTAACATGTAGTGTTGAAAGTTTCTTGATTATAATCTTACAAGTTTGGTTTAGTTCCTGAGTACAAGTTGCATATGCTTCAGCCACATGAACTAAAAAACCACCTCTCTTAATTGACTAAATGCCCAAGAGCTGAAGCTGCTTAGCTGAGTGTACTCAAGGCCAAGTGTCCTGGGCTGTTTTCATATAACATCACATGTGCTCGGTTTGGAGGGATTCTAGCTTATATTTCACACCTTGAAGTGGAAGATTGCCTTAAGATATTAACAAGTTTATAGAGTCAGAACATTTTCTAGAAATACTGTGCTATTTTGGTTTGTTTTTTTGGTCTTTTTGAGACAGGGTCTCCCTGTAGCTCCAGCTGGCCTGGAACTTATTATGTAGATGAGGCTGGCCTCATACTCACAGAGATCCACTCCACCTGTCTTTGCCTCCTGAATGCTGGGATTAAAGGTGCACATCACCACCCCTCTTGGCCCTCTCTGTGCTACTGTTAAACACAGTGCCTTTGATAAAATTTCAGGTGGACTTGGATTGGATTGCAAGTCCAAAGGAGAAAAGATAGGTTTGATGTTTCAGCTTGCTTTACAGACTTGGTAACTACTGTTATTAATAGTTAAGAAAATACGAATTTCAAAGTATCTTTAATCCTTGTGTAATTTCTTCCAGTCCTTGTGAAGGGATTAAAAAAAAAAATCACTCTATAAAGTTTCCACCTTTGTTTACCTCAGCTGTATGTTTTTCATTAGCCAATGCTTTTTCCTTTCATTCTTTAGGATCTTACACAGTGTGTTACATGCCAAGAAAAGCATATTACTGTTAAGAAGGAGCCACATGAGTCCCTTGGAATGACAGTTGCTGGGGGTAGAGGAAGTAAGAGTGGTGAACTGCCCATCTTTGTGACCAGCGTGCCACCTCATGGCTGTCTTGCACGAGATGGCAGAATCAAAAGAGGTGAGATAGGGTCTCAGTTCTACCTCATCTCTGAGTTAAAGTCGAATTTTAAAAATGAAGAGCAATTATTAAATTTCATATTAGACATGACTCTTAAAATCCTTTAAGACGTTCCAGTATAGAAAATATGTTTTTCTGGAGCTGGAGAGATAGCTCAGTGGTTAAGTGCACTGGCTGCTCTTGCAGAGGACCTGGGTTCAGTTCCCAGCACCCACATGGCAGCTAACAATCATCCATAACTCCAGTTCCAGGGGATCTGACACCCGTTTCTGACTTCCTGGGCATTGCACAACATGGGTACCCTCACATGAATGCAGGCAATACACTTATATGCATAAAATAAAAATAATAAAAAAATTATTAAAAAAGAAACATGTTTTTCTATAAAGGTTAAGAAAATACCGAATACAAAGGAAAATTAACCTTAAAACGATAGTTTCAGAAATTGTAATTACTCAGACATTTGACTTATTTTTATCTTGGAAGAGATCCTCCAAGAGGCTTATGCTTCCAGCATTATGGCAAATAATGCTAAAGGGCCATCCCGTCAGAATACAATGTTGAGTATAATAAATTATCTGAGGCCTGTGAGATGACTGAGTAGGTAAAAGCTCTTGCTGACCAAACCTGATGACCTGAGTCAGATCCCTGGAACCCACAGTGAAAGGAAAGACAAACTTTTGAAAGTTGTTCTCTGACCAACACACAGGTACTATGACACACATGTGCTCCTGTGCCCCATCCCACACACACTAATAACAAATAACTTTTCTTAAGTTTGTAGAAGGGTCTTAAGAAGAAGTAAGACAGAGGACAAACTTAATTTTAGAGATAAACTTCACTATTTTACATTCCCTCTCAATTCTATTAGTTTGCATAAGGGGTGAGTGTAATTAAACACCATGGTAAAAAATAGTCCCCGTTGACTTAATTTGTTCACATGAAAGGAAATTGAACTGAAAAATCCTTTTTTTTCCAAAAAATAAAATTAGGTTCTTACTGGCTCTTACCTCACACCTCACAAAAATTAGATCATAATGAACCTAAAACCTAAATGTAAAAGCAAAAATACTGTTAAGAAAGCACAGGTGTAAATTCTCATGACCTTTAGTTAGATAGTAATATCTTAAATGACTTATAGATTGGGAGAAAATACTCACAAATCATGTACTTATATATGTGTGTGTGTGTATGTACATATACACACACAAATCATTTATTTATATATGTGTATATATGTATATAAATATCAAATTATAAAGAACTCTTCCTACTCAATAAAAACCATAAATAACCTAATTTAAAGACAAAGAATTTCAATAGACATTTCTCCAAAGAAAATAATCACATGAAAAACTGTTCAACATGACTAATTACTGGAGAAATAGAAATCAAAGCCATCAGACTCCCTCAGTCCTGCTAGGGTGACTATAACAGAAAAGATCTACACTGACAAATGTTGACAGAAATGTAAACTTGAAACCCCTGTCTGTTTCTGGTAGGAAAATAAAATAGTTCAGCTGTCTTTAAAAAACAGCTCAATGACAATTAAACCATGTGACCTGCAATTTTCATAGAGAAATGAACTTACGTCCACATAAAAGTCTGGATAGCAGCCCAAGAAAGGAAACAACCCAAATGCTCAGCAACTGACTGAATAGATTGAGACAGTGTGGCCTATCCATAGAATGAGGTATTATTGGCCAAGAAACAGAATAAAGCACTGGTGTAATCTGTGATGTGGCTGGCCTTGAAGACATTATGATAGGTAAAAAGGCAAATCCATACAGTCAGAAAGTAGATTGGGTGCTATTGGGGCAGTGTTTGAGGGGTGATAGAAATGTTCTCAAAATCAAAATGGTTGTCACACAACTCTGTCAATATAGTAAGCCCTATAGAATTGGGTGCTATTTACCCAGTTGTGGAATTTGGTGAAATTTTAGTTCCTTATTATTCTTTTATTGTGCATGTTTTCAATGAGAATCTTTGGCTTTAATATTCTGAAAAATAGATGATAAATTTGAAAAGTGGTTTTTATAGTCATTGTAGCACCAATGTCTACTTCTAGAATTTTCTACCCTTTCTTAACTTTTATTCGTTAATAATCCCCATTAGTCTTTCATTATTTTATTTCAGAAAGCAACATTTTTTTTCCCTCTCAAGCAAGGGAAGATGTTCAGATCTTTGTTTCATTTCATTGAGTGACCCGAGGATGACTTCTGGTATGTCTGAACTGTGCTAGTCAATTTCTACATAGAAAATTATAGATGTGAAGCATAGAATGTGTTAGTTTATTTCTTAGAACAAAGGGTCAGATAGTTTTGAGATCAGAAAGAACTGGAAATCTCTGAGGTCAAAGAAGAGAAATGATTGTGCC
Organism: Eospalax fontanierii; assembly: GCA_035773235.1. Classification (NCBI taxonomy): domain Eukaryota; kingdom Metazoa; phylum Chordata; class Mammalia; order Rodentia; family Spalacidae; genus Eospalax; species Eospalax fontanierii. Next base: position 29,722,065 of record CM069531.1, on the reverse strand, counting down.
CAGGGCTTGTACATCACCAAACTCAGGCTAATTATTTAGACTTGGATGCATGTCAAGGTGCTTCAAGTCACAATTTTACCCTGTTAACATACATTATTTAAAATATTTTAATTGTTTTGAAAAGTTTGCCAAGTATTGGGAAAATTGTCCTTGGTGTTAAAAAATCATAAAACTATTCTTTCATTCTATCCAAATTCTTGAAACTGACCTTTGTATAAACAGGCTCTCTAGGGAAGTAGTTACTTGATGTTCAGGCCACTCTTCTGGTTTCCCTAATGCACAGGTGATGTGTTGCTGAATATCAACGGCATTGATCTGACCAATCTAAGTCACAGTGAGGCTGTGGCCATGCTGAAGGCCAGTGCTGCCTCCCCAGCTGTTGCCCTCAAAGCACTAGAAGTCCAGATTTTGGAGGAAGCAGCGCAGCCCTCGGAGGAGCAACCAGGTGCTTTCAGTGAGAATGAGTATGACGCCAGCTGGTCACCGTCCTGGGTCATGTGGCTTGGGCTGCCAAGGTACTGAGAACTTTATTATTGTTTTATAGGATGGTTATATTTTTAACCTTTATCAGTGTATAACACAGTTATGCACTGTATATCAGTGTATAATCTATCCGGTGGGGTAGAAAGAACTTTAATTAGATAAGTGTATCAAATTATAAAAGCAAGTGATAAATTTTAGGAAGATTTAATAACAACTAAGCTGAAATTATTTTTATCTGTTTATAAAAAAGAAGAAACCGGAGCTATAGAAATGGCTCTGTGGTAAGAGCACTGTCTGCTCTTGCAGAGGACCCAGGTTTGATTCCCAGCACCCACACAGTAGCTAACACTGTCTGTAACTCCATTTCCAGGGGATCTGGTGCCCTCTTCTGACTCTGTGGGCATTGTATAACACTGGTGCACCTACCTGTATGCAAGCAATACACTTGCACATATAAAATTAAAAAAAAAAAAAGAAGAAGCAACCAACATTGCCTATTTCCATTAAAGAGAGGGTGTGTGTGTGTGACACAAGCTGCGACTACCGGCACATGCCACCATACAGGGCTTTTTATGTAGATTTTAGGTACTCAGGTCCTCATGTTTATAGAGCAGGCACTTCACCCACTCAGCCATCTCTCCACCTCCCTTATTAAGGATCTTAAAGACTAACTATAAAATTGGATACTGTCTTTTTTTAACTTACCATGAAAAAGCAGAATTTTGGGTTTCTGAGACAGGGACCGGGTCTTACTCTGTAACCCAGGTTTGTCTGAACCTCTTTCTGTAGCCCAGGCGAGCCAGGAACTTGTGGTGATCATCCTATAAAAAGGACAGTTAAAACTCAGCTTATATTGGACACAAGGGGCATGAAAACATTTTGTTTTAGCTGGTGTGACCAGTATAACACCCTGTGGTTGGCTAGAGGGGGACATGGAAGCATTTGGAACCTCCAGAAGCATCCCATGGTGCGTGCCTTTCTCTAGATGGTTGTTGTTTGTTACTGAGACAGGAAGAGTGTGTCGTGCTATTACTGTTTGCTTCTAAATCAGTTTAGGTTCTTGCTGTATATAAAAATCCTAAAAGAAGTATGACAAAAAGTGTTTGACTTTTAGCCAAGTATGAAGATTGCTGATTCTTTAATATAAAAAATAAACCAAAAAAGTGTATCAGTTTCTGAGTCATCTGATTCATGCGGAATGAATTTATAGTAACTAGCATTTATAGGTCATAAAAAGAACAGCAGAAAAATGCCATAGGTACTGGGGTTTCATTTGTTGATAACTTAATTGTTGATTTATTCCCATGGATTAAAATAAAAATGCAAGGCCTAGAACTCATGTCCCACAGGGACTGTGTGGAGAGAGATTTATGACAACAAAGATGATTTAAGTGATATATATATATATATATATATATATATATATATATATATATAAATTCAGTGCATCAAAACTTACTAATTTTTGTTGAGAGGTAAGCATTTAAATGGTTACTATTAACTGCTACAGAGCTACTGTCTAAACTAGGGAACCTGACAGATCTTGTTCAGCTGATACCTGGGTGATCAGCATCATCCTAGAGTAACTGGCAGAAGAGGGTGGAAGCTGGTTGCCTAGGCTATGCAAGTTTGGTGAGCTGGGTGGAGCATCTGTCCCTCTGATGACAGCAGGTAGAGCAGCAATCTTCTGGAGAAATCCCTGAGCCCTGATACTTCTTCAGTTGTCCTTGTCTATTTTGCTACTCTAGTTTGAGGGCCTAAACATTCTCACTTTTGTTCATAACATTTTATGGTACACCAAGCATAGCAAGAAAGGATAGGTGAGTAGGTAGGTGGGAGGGAGGGTGGATGAATGGGTGGAGGCCAGAGACTGACTCTGGGTGTCTTGCTTGATCATTCTCTACCTTATTTATAAGAGAGGCTGGCTAGGTTCATTGTCCCAGTAAGCTCTAAGGATTTACCTGTTCCCTACCCACTTATCACCCTCCCTCAGTGGTTAAAGATGTGTGTCCAGCTTTTTTTTTCACATGGGTTCTGGGAATCCAAACTCAGGTCCTCAAGCTTCCTCTGTAAACAGTTTACCAACTAAGCCAACTCCCTAGCCCAAGAAAGGTTTTAGGTGAGAAACAGACAGTATGGTAAAATAATTTTTGAGCCTATTATATGTAAAGAATATCTGCCAATAAAAGGCCTCTGTTGTATGGGTTATAAAACCCATTGTCCTTCTGTGTGTACAGGTGGCCCTTGCAGACAGGCTTCATGTTGAATAGGGCAGCAGCTCTGCTCCCCTAGAATGGGAAAGTTTTTCCCTGTACTTTGATGGGGTACCAGAGAATTCCCTGTTCGTTATAAAAGATACAAAATAATTAAAATAGCTATGCTATTCTTAAAGATCGAAGCCAGTGGGCTGGGGAAATGGCTCAGCAGTTAAGAGCACTCACTATTCTTGCAGAGGACCTGGGTTTGGTTCCTCAGCACCCACAGGATGGATAACAACTATCCTAACTCCAGTTCCAGGAAATCTGATGCCCTCTTCTGATCTCCATGCACATTGCACAACATGGGTGTACTTTCATACATACAAGCAGTACATTCATAAACATAAAATAAAAGAAAGAATTTTTTTAAAGGTCCAAGCCAGTGCTCTAGACCATGCTCTATTCTAGGACCCTCTCTTAAAGTTTTTTCTTATCCATGAGCAGGAACTAGATTAAAAATCCAATATTGTATATTGCTTTATAGTCAGCCTTATTAATAAATCATTTTTAGGCCTGGCATGGTGGTGCATGCCTTTAATCCCAGCACTTGGGAGGCAGAAGCAGCCTGGTTTACATAGTGAGTTCTAGGCCAGTCATGGCTGCATAGTGAGACCCTGTCTCAAAAAGGAAAAAAAAAAAAAAAAAAAAAAAAGAAATCATTGTTAGTAGATTAGAAAACAGCTTTGCCTTTGGTGTTTACATTAGTTATTTGTCTCGTTGCTATGACAAAAGCTACTTAGAAGGAAAGGTTTGTTTTAGCTCACATTTGAAGGTAGAGAAGGTGGTTCTGAGCTGTAGAGGCAGTAGGTCATATTGCTTCCTCAGGAAAGCAGTATGCTTCCTCATGAATGCTGGTGCTCAGAGACTCCCCTTTGTCCCTTTTCATTCAGTGTGGGACCCCAGCCCCGGGGGTGGTGCCATCCACATTCAGGGTGGGCCTTCCCTCCTCAGCTGAACCTCTCCGGAAACACTTTCACAGACATACCTAAGTATATCTCCTAGGTGATTCCAAATCCAGTCAAGTTGACAGTGAAGAATATACTTCTGGTTTTACTTAATAAGGACTATTTATTATAAAAGAATTCTTTCCTGTGTAGTTTATTTTTAAGGTTTTACTCACTACTTATTCTCAAATTCATAGAGCAATTGGAAGTATAAGTAGATTATTTTTTATCTATTTATAAGTAGATTTTTTTTTCCTGTCTGCCTGTCAGTAAATAGCATGTTAACTATGGAATCTCATTGTCATGAAAAACAAAACCTTCTTATGTTAGTATTTTCAGACTGAGTTCCCAGTCTGGCCTTTAGTGTCTCCCATAGAGTCATAAAATGAAACTGTTGTAAGTAAGGAGGAAGAACAGCAAGTAGCCTCGTATAAATTAAGTAAGCACCTTGTGGACACCTGGGGAAACTACCATTCCTTTTTCTTTTTTTCTCCTCTATTTCTTCCTCTCCTCTTCCTCCTCCTCCTCCTCCTCCTCCTCCTCCTCCTCCTCCTCCTCCTCCTCCTCCTCCTCTTCCTCCTTTTCCTCTCCTTTTCGGGGTGCTGGGAGTCACACCCACGGCCTCCTGCGTATTCCCATAAGCTACACCGCACAGCCCTCCACTTCTCTGGGGAGGCCATGCTGCTGCTCATCTTCTTTCATGGGGTTCTGTGAACAGCAGTATAGCCCTCCTCCACACCACTTTGTGATCACTGCTGTAGGTGCAGTCAATAGTTGAATTGAGAATGTTGTTGACAAGGCTGTGAGTAGTACCAGTACAGATTTCCAAAGTATAGTCAATAGCCAGGTTTGTTTAGGCTTCCTACATGTATGCATGTAAACATGTGCCTTCACTTGGAAAGAGAAGACTAAGAAACGCTGGAGAACTTGAGTCTGTCTAGCAATGATCTGTGGTAGAGAATGGGTTATTGAAATCATGTAGACAGAATTGGGGGAGTAGCTCAGTGGAAGAGCACTTGCCCAGCCCGTGTGGGGCTCTGGGTTTGAGCCCTAGCACCCCCAGAAAAATTAATAATAATATAGTCAAAAGGAAGTAAAGTAACCCCCCAGGCTGTATACCATGTTGTGAAGTTATAAAAATGATAAACAGGCTATGAAGGCTCCATATTAGTTTTTTCTATGTTTGTGTTTTTCACAGTGCCCTTCATAGCTGCCATGATATAGTTTTACGAAGGAGCTACTTGGGGAGCTGGGGCTTTAGTATTGTTGGCGGGTATGAAGAGAACCACACCAATCAGCCTTTCTTCATTAAAACCATTGTCTTGGGAACTCCTGCTTACTATGATGGAAGATTGAAGTAAGTCTTGCTCTTATTAATAATATAGTTCATGTTTATTATACTAGATATGATCTGGCTCAGGGTTCAGCACCCAATCCTGCCTACTGTCTGTTTTTATAATGTTTTATTTTAACACAGCCATGCTCATTCATTTGTATACTTACCATCTTTGATTACTAACACACTACAGCTAAGTTGTCATGATAGAAACTGAATGTATGAGCCACAAAGCCTAAAATATTTACCATCTGGCCCTTCACACAAAAATGTCCCTGAATGAGACTGAAGCTATTCCTTTTACCGTTCTTGTTTCTTACAACCAAACTAATCTAATGGCCAGAACTGAGCCAGAGTCATCTTACTGAGTACATTGTGGCTTGATTTCCATACACTCTGCTCAGGTCCAGTTCTGTCACTAGATATCTCTACTTCATTTCCCCACAGGTCTCATCTCTACTTGACATTGTATTCATACGAGCTCTATAAGGGAGGGACTTTGTTACATGATTTTTACATCCCTAGCAGCCATCCAGTGCCCCACATATAGTAAGATCTCAACAAATATTTATAATATTTAAGGTCTGCCAGGCACAATGCTGAGGGTTGTGTGTGTTTTACATAATCTTCTAATGGCTTACTAATACTGTTTGACTCATAAGATAACTGAGGCTTGGAAAAGCTAAGAAACTTTGCTAAGATCAGACATTTGACTGTGGTGGGCCATATTCAAAGCTAGGTTCCAGAGCCTTGGCCTCTTTCCTTCTCCTACTGGACAAAAACTACTGGCTTAGCCAGTAGGCTGCCTCTTTTACAAAGGTAAGGCCCTGAAAAGATAGAGGAGTCATGTCATGAAGTTACCACCAGCATAGAGAAGGTGGTTGATTGTAAATTCTTAGTGCCTTGTTTTTGATGGAAGAACCAATACTTTAAGATCAAATTTGAACATTCTAGATAGAATCCTTCACAAGGGCCTACTGGAGAGATGCATACTGCTCTTTCAAAAGACCCAAGTTCCAGGTTCCAAGCACACATGTTGTACATCTCACAACCACCTATAACTCCAGTTTCAAGTGATCCAGTGCCCTCTTCTGGTTTCCACAGACACCCACATACATGTGACACAGACACACAAAAATAAACGTCTTTTTAAAACACCCTTTGCAAACAGAAAGTGATACCTGAATAATACTTCAGATGGTCCTAAGTATACTATAGCAAGTCTCCAATGATGAAAATGAAAAAATTATTTTAGGATATAAAAATGAATTGTTCTCTTAGCTAAGTTATCATCCAGGCTTAAGTTACTGTATTATTTGTATGTCATTTTCTTTCAAAAAAGAAATCAAAGCAGTTAAAAATAAAACACATGTTCATTTGTGTTGTAAAGACCAAAAATTGTAAGAATACTCATGATAATACAAGGATAGGAAGGTCATTGGGTTCATCATCCATTTATGATTTTGCTTAGAAGATAATGTGTACTGACAACTGAAAGAAGAATAAATTTTGTTGGGTATGTTATATGATCCCAGCACTCAGAAGGCTAAGGCAAGAGGATCCCAAACAGGATCCTGTCTCAGATCACAAGAGGAGGAGGAAATATGAGTCGTATTCTCAATTTGATACAATCTTCAGATGTATGAGCTCTTGGAATGAATAGAGGAATAATAGTTTATAATCATACCCTCCAAGAGTATTGTTTGGGTTGTTTGTTTGTTGATGTTGTATAACTTGCTTAAGCTTAATAATTTGAAAACTATTTTGCTAGTCTTTGAAGTTCTGTGCCAGGTCTGAAAAAGGTTGGTCCAGGGTTAGTTTTGTTTGGAAAGAGAGCCAATGAAGTTTTATAAGTTATTGCAGATGTTTCTCAAAAGGTTGATAAGATACCTGAGTTGTTGATGGCTAACCAGTAAGCAGAATTGTGATTTTCATGCCAAATAATTAGGATGATGTTTGTGATGCCATTAAGATGATAACATTCTACTTTTGTTTCTTTTTTTTGTCCAGATGTGGAGACATGATCGTAGCCGTAAATGGCCTGTCAACTGTGGGCATGAGCCACTCTGCTCTGGTTCCCATGTTGAAAGAACAGAGGAACAAGGTTACTCTAACCGTCATTTGTTGGCCTGGAAGCCTTGTATAGATTTTTCAAGCTGGTTTCCAGTCTCACTTCTTCCTTCGTAGGCTATTGAAAGAAACTCCTTTAGTGTTATTGTTTCCACTTATTAGGAGCTCCTGGCACAGCTGGTAGACACAGGGCCAAAACCACTAAGAGCACGCTTTGTTTCTTTAAACGGCTTCCTAATGTTAGCTACATTTCCTTTAGCTTGGAAATAGTCTTCCACAAACACTGATGTTTATTTTCAGAATGCACTCTCGTGGTCACAGTGTTAGCTGTAGTAATGGATAAAGCCTACCCAAACTGACCCAGCTCAATTAAAGTGGTGGTTCTTTGTTTTCAGTAACTCAGTCATAAAATGAGTAATATTTCCAACACTGGTATCAGAACAGCCACTAACAGCAGCATTTACAGCCACTGCAGCAAACAGTGCTGTGAATGGATCAGTTTCAGGTTTCGGGGTGACCATTGCTCATTTTTCATTGGTGCCAACATTTCAAAACTTTATATTGTTTATAAACCAATTTTCCAGTTTGTTTCCACTTTAATCTTCAGTTCTTAGATGAAGACATAAATCTGACACCACTAAAAAGATTTCTTTTTAGATAATGTACTGTTATTAGAATAGTAAAGAATAAAAGATAATGCTATTCAGGGATAAAGGAGCCTGGGAGGTAATTATAGCCTAGAGCTGGAACTGGTAAAGCTTGCATTTATTAGAACAGCCCAGAAGCATGAAAGATTAGTCTCCAAAGGAATGCTTTGCTACATAGGAAAAGCTTGGAGATGTTTTCGCAAAAAAACATTTCTAGAGTTTATATTTATGAACAAACTTGTCTGGAAATGTTTTTGTGATTTATGCAATTAAACTAGATGATACAAACCATTATTGCTACTAAAGACCCCATAGGGAAAGCAGAAGGGACCCTTTTTTATTTCATTTAGAAAGGAGCCTTTCCTGAGTGCTTTAGAAACCCTTAGTTTTCCCTTTCTTTGATCTGAACTTATTTCAAGTAAGAGACCAAAAACTCTGGCCTTTTTTTTTCTTTAAATACAAAATAATAGGTTTTAGGTGTTAATATCTTTCAGCTGTTGGTCACTGAACTATTTCATATTTTTGAAAGGTTTTGAAACTGTCTTGCATTTGATGTGCATTTGATGACCTCCTTTAGAGGTCATATAAGGAAGTAAATAAGAGAAAAAAATCTTTACCTGATTAATATTTATACTTGAAAAAAGTTCCATTTAGAAACCTAGTTCCAAATCTGAGCTAATTTTCAGGTGACCTCTGTGATAAATGGTATTGATAATCAGAGAACATGTTTAGTACTGCATACTGCCAGGAGGTGTGTCCACTTTGCTTTCAAGTTTAGCTGCCCCGGTGCTGGGGTTTGTTGTATCGTAACATATCACTGATTATTCCGGTTAATTTTATAATAATTTTTTAAAACAAATTTCTTTTTAATAAAGAATTGGCAACCATAGTTGCTACTGTCTTAGCTACACTGATGGTCACCATGTAGCTGGGCTACAGTGGGATGCCCCATACAGTGTATTACTGTTATGTGGTGAGTGGCCTTTTGAAGCAACTTGATATTGAAGTGCTTTGATATTACAATTCCCCCTGCTCCCTAAACAGAATTTTGTAACCAACTTTGCTATTTTTTAAAGACTTTGTAAAATGTGTCATTTCTTTGGGGAGTAGCCATCCATCAGCAAATATCATAACTAAATAACCATAACTGCCACTTTGTTGTATATAAAAATACATTGAACCTGGTAGTCTGGTGAATATTTTGAAAAAAAATATTTTTTTCAAAATTATTTTTCTCATGAAAAGCTCTGAATTAATTTAACTATAGAGTTGTGAAAAAGAACTATAAAGCCTTTGTTGGAATGATATTTGGTGATGGAAACCTGTTTATAATTTGCTATTATTAAAATGTTTGGATTTTTCTCATTTAAGCTGTTACAGTTGAATATTTTGATTTGTTCTGTGCCTTCAGTTTAAATTATTTCAGGAATTTTCAGATGTATTTAAATAATGATGTGATAATCATTCAGGATGGAAATAAATGTTGTCATTTCCAGAATAGCAGCATTGTCTTTTTTTGAGAGACAGATGTAAACTTAACCAGAGAGCCTTGTTTTTGTTCCTAGTCCCACTGTCCTTCTCACATGCTGCACTTGAGCCCTTGGGATCACAGACCCTCCATCTTGCTTCTTGTTCCTGCAGGCAGAACACACATGATGAGCCTGCAGTGACTAGCACGTGTACCTCTGGACGCTGCGAGTGTGCGTGGCTATGACAGTGCCTTGGATGTGTTGGGTTGTAATAGAACCATTGTTAAGATTGCTTTCACCAGTTTCTTTTTTTAAATTCCTTAAGCAACTCACCTTGTGTTTCCTTGTCCCAGCATTTGCTACATCAAACAATCTTGACACTGGGTTTTCTGTTCTTCCTACAGCTTTGATCAGTCCCTGCGTAAAGTAATGAAATTATCAGAGACAATGAAAAACAGTTGCTTCCTGCAAGGCCTCTAGGTCTAACCCTAATCTAGCTTTCCGGTTGGTTCCTTGGTGCCACCCGCCCCCACCCTCCACAACCCTCAGACCCCAGGTCCAGCTGTGCTATGCTGTTTCTTTGGACTGTCAGGCTTTCCCTTCCCCGCACGTTTCCATTACTCCCGGATTGAAGGCATGATTTGCACACTGGCTCCACTGGAGTGCACTGTCCTCTACCTACATTTATTCTGGCCCCATCCTTTGCTACCTAATTGTTTGAGAATTTTCAGTACAGTCTTTGACGGCCACTTGGTAGGTTTGAGTAGACTGAGCTCTGAGTCTGTAGCTCCCTCTATCAGTGGACTGAGTATCCGTTCCACTTCCATCTCAGCACCTTCAAAACTGAAATCTGTTTTCTGAGGCATTTGCCTCACTCCAGTCCCTCTTTTCTCCAGTCCCGACTCTTAAACCATCAGGTGCGTTTTCTACAACCCTGTCTCTGCTCATATTGTTGTCCTATTTAAAAATCTTGTCTGGGCCACTGAGATGGCTCAGCAGGTAAAAGCTCTTGCTGTGCAAGCCTGAACAACTGAATTTGATCTCTCTAACTCATAGAAGAAGGAGAGAACCAACTACCAAAAGCTGTCCCTCAGCCTTCACACGCATGCCTCATATGTACACCACACACACACCATGCACATATACAATAATAGTAAATTTTAAGGAAGTACTGTGGCCGAGAGTGTAGCTCAGCGCTGGAGCACTTGCCTGCCAGCGTGTGCGGAGCTCTGGGTTCAGTCTCTGACACTGGAAATGATTCCACATTATTCATGGGCTCAAGTAATTGTCCTGGTGACCCACACAAAGCCCTTTCTGATCTGGCTCTGCACCCTTCTTTTCCACTCTTTCTCAGTACCTGTTCTCAATACATTTCTATTGCTTGATAAACCACTTTAACTAAAAGCAGTTCAAGGGAGGAAGAGCTTTATTTGGTTACATTTCCAGGTCACACAGTCCATACACTGAGGAGTGTCAGGACAGGAACTCAAACAAAAACTTGAAGCAGAAACCATAGAGGAACGCTGCCTGCTGGCTTTCTCACAGGCCCATGCTTAGCAGCTTTTTTATATAGCCCAGGACCTCCTGCCCACAGTGGTCTAGACCTTCCTTCATCAGTTAGCAATCAAGACAGTCCACTACAGACATGCCAGCAGGCCAATTTGACCTGGAACATCTCTCAATTGAGATTCCCTTTTCAGGTGACTCAAGTGTCAAGTTGACAGTTAAAGCTGACTAGGAAAATACATAAACCACCCTATCCCACCCATACATCCCCAGCCCTTCCTGTTTCTACAGGGACTAGCTTAGGTCAAGTAATATCTTTATGGGAAATCTATACCAATCTGTAAGTTTTTTTTAATATACTTAATAGGGAAGACAAATTCGCTAAGTAGTTAGTTGCTTGATTGCCCCAACTGTAATCATCTTATTTGTATGAGGGTTTTGACCAGATGTAAGTACACCTGTATGCTCAGTGCCCATGGAGGCCAGAAAGGGGCATTAGATTCCCCTGTAACTGGAGTTATAAATGGTTGTTAGCTGCCGTGTGGGTCCTGGGAATTGAACCCAGCTCCTCTACAAGAGCATCCAGTCCTCTTAACCACTGAGCCATCTTTCCAGCCCCTCCTCAGGCTTTTCTTGGCTGTGCCATTGTCACAGCTTCCCTTGCCCAGGTTTGAAGATGCTGGTCAGGTAACCCCCTATTAGGGTTTACTCTTTTATCTAATGGTTAGTAGACGGGTGTGCAAGTCCTTCCTAACGGTAAGAAGGATCAGGAAAATGTGTTATCCTCATATCAAGGATGCATACTGTCTTTGTCAAACTGAAAGGGTGAGATGGCACCCTGCTGTGGCTTCATCTTGCACTTCCCTGGTTATTGGTGAAGCTATGCATTTTATCACATGTCCAGTCATTGCCTCAGAGAGTAACCTGTTGGAAAGTTTCTTCATGGACCATTTGTGTTTCTCTTCTTGCTTTATAGAAATCCTGGGTATTGTACTTAGGGGACTATATGTGGTGCAAATATAATATTAATAAATGCATAAGTGGCACATAAGAAGATCCTTTTCATCTGCTTTTAGAATTTCTTCATCCTTTGTGGGTTAAAGTCTCCCCCTGCATAGCCTGAGGGTGTTTAGACTCCATTAACTCCAAACACACCACAGTCTAGCATCACTGTGTGGTTCCTCCTTATTCAGCCAGCTATTACTAGAATTCTCTTAATCTATCAAGATTTGGTTGGACTTTGTTTCCAAACTATAAACTGCCAGAAAGCTGACTAAGTAGTTGTTCACGTGTACACAGTTCATGAAGCTGAGCATAGTAGTAACATCTCACAAAGAACGCATGAGGGGCTGGAAAGATGGCTCAGCAGTTAAGCGTTGTTTGTCTTGCTCTCAGAGCAGTCTCCTCCTAGCACAGGATGCTGGGCTGGATTCCTGGTGCATAAGCTGCCCTACACTCTTGTTCTGACATGATCCAAATGCAGAGGGAGGCCAGCTGTGCAGCACAGCTGGAAGAGCCAGACAGGCCTAGATTTGCCTTCTGCCCCTGTCCTAAAATTCTTGGGGTAAGTCCTGACACCTCTCAGGCCCTCAACTTTCTCTGTAAAGTGGAAGAATACTTAACTTTGGTGGTTGTAAGTTTTAAGAGATGGTGTGTGTAAAGTGACCAACCCCTGTGGAAACAGGAATTCTGGCTGGAATTACTCATCCAGGAAATGATCAAGGGTTACATGTCAAATAATTTTATCAAAATAACTTTCTTTTCTCACTCTGCAACCCAGGTTGGCATATGACTCACTGTGTAACCCAGAGTGGCTACAAAGTTAGGGCAATCCTCCTGCCCTAGCCTCCAAAGCTGAGATTATATGTCTGAGCTACCACACCCAGCTTAAAACTCCATTTATAGTTCATCCGGACTTGAAGTTTTGCTTACTCCCAGTACTGTGTGTTTTCCTAAATACTACTCATTGATCAGCAGAATCCCTCAGGTGCCTTAATCACACAAGTGATTCACAATCCCAGACACTGCCCTGGGCTTTCCCAGGACCCAGCTCTGACTTCATGCTGTCTTACCCTTCCAGAGGAGCCGAGTCCCAGTTCCTGATCTAACTGCAGCCTGTCGAACCTTACTGAGCCTAAATGCAGTAGAGTGCCAGATGCACAAGGCTGCCTGGCAGCTCTTCCACTGTCCTTTGTGTTTTGTTTTGTTGAGATAGCATCTTAATAGCTTGGGCTGGCCTTGAATTTGCTTGCTAGCACAGGTACACCTCAAACTTGCAGTCCTCCTGCCTCAGTCTTCCAAGTACCTGGGGTGATAGGAGCACAAGACGCCTGGCTAATAGACATCCTGACCTCACCGTCCCTGTCCATTCTGCATCCCTGGTGTCCAAGATCCCGGTGTTGGAACGTGCACCCGCCAACATTCTCATGGTGTCCACTTTGGGAATTCCAGAAACTAGAATTTGCAGGTGAGGACTGAGAAACAGACGTCACCCACTTAGACGTGATTTCCAGCAGCTTTGCTTATTTTCTGTATGTATTCAAGAAGTGCATAGTGGACAGTGGCTAGCACAAGGACCCCAGACCTTCATCCAGCAGCATCCGGTGCTCTGAATGCTCTCACTCTCACAAGTCTGGTGTTCTTCATAAATGTTTCATTTGATTCTCATAATGGCCTAACAAAGTATGTTTGACTAGATTATTCTCATTTGATGAGACTGGTGGAGATTTCAGGGGCTTGACTCCCACTTGCCTGTAACTTCGTCATATCCCTGACCTCACTGCCTACCCTGAAAATAGGGGTACTGGCTGCTTCTCGCCTCTTAATCTGCCTTCCCTGCATGGTATACTTTACCCACTTCAACACCATTCAAGATACATTGCAGAAGAGGGGCCAGAAAGAGTCTAAGAGCCAGAGGTGGTAGATGAATACAAAGAAACCATGTCTGGACACCACAGGGCCGTTGCACCAACCCACAGCACTCGTGACTGCATGCTCAAGACCTGTGCAAGCCTAAGCTAGACAAAAACGCACCGTGGATGGGGGGTGGGGTCATGAAGACCCAGCCCTAGCCGAGGATCTGTTGACAATTGATACCTACTACGGGAAGGAAAGTCAGTTTTCTTTACTGGTGTGATGCCTGGTGGGTCAACCAGACTCTGGGGATAAACCAACACCCAAGGGCATTTGAAGAAAGCAAATTAGACTCTATTACCTTTTTAAAAAATTAAAATACCTGGGCCAGGAGCAGTGGCACAGGCCTTTAATCCCAGCATTCAAGAGGCAAAGGTACACATCATTGTCATCTACATGGTGAGTTCCAGGCCAATCGGGCACACAGTGAGATAGTGGTTAAAAAAAAAAAAAAAAAAAAATCTAAATAAAAGTGGCCATTAGGGTTGGGTGGAGATGAAGGAAGGAATATAAATATGATCAAAATGCATTGTATAAAATTTGCAAAAAAAGTTTTTAAGAAGATGGATGAGTCACCAATTGTGATGACACACTGTATTAATCTCAGCACTCAGGAGGTAGAGGCAGGCGGATCTCTGTGAGATTGAGACCAGCCTATTCTATTTAGTAGGTTCAGGTCAGCTGGGGCTACAGGGAGACCCTGTCTCAAAAAAGAAAACACTGTACAAGGTGAGCAGTAAGAGTCAAAGTATATGAGTGTCACTTGGTGTCAGGGCACTGTCTTCAGGAACCCCTCCCAGGACGCGGAAGTCTGCGGGTCTTCAAGTCCCTTGTAGAAAGTGACATAGCATTTTCATAGTCTACACACATCCTCCTGTGACTTGAAATCTCAGTATGCTACTTCCAGTGCCTAATGCAATATACACACTGTGGGGACAGGTGATGTGCCATATTGTTCAGGAAATAATGACTAAAAAAGTGTGTGTATCCAGAACTTTTCTGTAGCATTTTCTTTCCATGGTTTGACTCCTAGTGTGACTCACACATGTGGAACTAAAGTTCTACTAAGTAAGAACTTTTCTAGTGTATAAGCTGTGCTGAGTTTAGTCTATGTTCTGATTTGTTTTTTGTTTTGTTTGAGACAGGATCTCATTATGTATCCCAGGCTGGCTTTGAACTCTCAGTTATCCTCCCTCTACCTCCTAGGATTATAGCAGAGTGCCACGATGCCTCATTTCTTCTAATTTAGACCATCTGACCTTGAACAAGTTTAGCATTCTTGATTCTTAGTGTCAAACCAGCTCATTTAGCGTACTCTTTTTTTATGCAAACTACTTACTTTCTTTTCTATTTTAATATCTAAACAGGAACTTCCCTGGGGGTCTCTTCTGAGTTCCTGCTCTTAGCTCTCCAGATGCTTAACTTAGCAATTCCCAAGCATACCTCACAATTCATAGGTGGCTTCAGATGAGAATTTGACATCAAATTCAACCTAGGCAAAATTTCTTTGGCTTTAGCGGTCAAGTTCAATTCCCACAGCAAACATAGTGAGAGCTATGTGCCAAGCGTTCGCAGTGCAGGTAAACGTAGGTGCCTCACTACAATCCCTGAAGTCAGGTGATAATTATTCCAGTGCTGTAATCACAGAGAACTCGAGTCCCAGCAATGGGCATTGCTGGAGCCACTGGAGCCCTGAGCTCAGACCCGCCTTGCTGAATTCTGTACCCCACCCCCACTCCAAGGCACAGTTGCTTTGACTTGTGTGAGCACCTGCCCTGGAGTCTGCAGTCTGCTGATGATTGCAGTCTCCGTCCCATCTTCCCATTGGGCCTCGGCCTCGGTATGTCAGGGTCCTCTTGTCACCACCTGACTTGTCTAGGCAGCACAGGAAAGATTGAAATAGTGCCCCACGGGGACCGACCCTGCAGCTGAAGCTGCCCCTCCCTGGAAAGTTCCTACTTTGGAAAGAATTTGTGGTGTGCCGGGCTCTGATTTGTTTCTGCCATTTCTCCACACCCGGCTCGGTGCACCACTATCTTCACATGTTCCATACACGGAGCTCCAATTTCCAAGAAGCAGCTCTGAAAGAGGCGCCTTAGAATCGCATGTGTTCTCAGCCAAAGTGCTACTTTCCCAAATTTGGCAGTAGCAGTCAATGGTCAGACTTCCCCAGGGCTTGATATAAAAGTGGGCTGTTCCAAGCAGGCCTCTTGCCAACCTTCTGCTCCATGCATCCAGGGTAGGGTTTACCCACACTGTGACCCTGGTGTGTATGCAGGAACCAGCAATGACTAAGCAAATGGACTTGCCCAGGCTATGGGCCTGCCTGCTCTCCAGCACGGGCTCCTCCCCGGCTCTACACGCTTTCTTTTGCCTTTCCTTGGCCCCTCCACTTCACCCTTTCATTCTGTGCCTTCTGTATTTTCCGTTCACCAGCCTGAAAAACACAAAGCTTTTAACCTCATCTTCTAAAATTGCATTTTTCTCTTTCCCATGGCACTTCTGGGGTTGGCAGCTTTCATCCTCACTTTGGCCTGGGTTTCTAGGGCCTGGCCGTGGTATCTTATCCAAGGGAAACCCACACCCAGACACGGTGCCAACCCTGGTTTTGGTCCTCTTTCCTCAGTCTTCCCCCGCATTGCTAGGCCTAACCAGGGGCCCTACCACAAGCCCCAGCCACCAGC
Organism: Eospalax fontanierii; assembly: GCA_035773235.1. Lineage (NCBI taxonomy): Eukaryota > Metazoa > Chordata > Mammalia > Rodentia > Spalacidae > Eospalax > Eospalax fontanierii. The sequence continues at coordinate 29,705,755 of CM069531.1, read as the reverse complement.
CACGTGCCTCCTTGCCACCAGCCCCAGGAGTCAGGAGCTCCAACCACCAGCAGCTGGCACCAGCCCGAGAGGCTCCCAGGGTACAACACGAGCTACTTTTCTCTCCATTGTTCTGCTCCTTCTCAGCATGTGAAAGGACTTCATACTCCCTCAGAACGGGCATCACAGGCTTTACTGTGAATACAAGTTTGGTCCTTCTGGGTGCTGGCCACAGAGAAGACACTGGACCCTCTGCAGAGACAGCTGCTGCAGCAAGCAGCTCTGGGTCCAGGCCCCAGGGCGCAGTCTCTGCTCCAGCGTGTCCCATGGGCCCTGTGTTCCCACCAGGCTGGTGGGAGCCTTTCTGTCAGTCAGGTGGGTCTCTGTCCAGCACAGCCTTCTCCCTGGGACAGCAGGGGCTCCCTGAGGCAACCAGAAACAGCCCCGCTGCCATTGAAGCCGGTCTGCACTCTTTTTTTGGTCACTTCCTGCGCAGGAAAGAATTAGGAAGCACTGGCCTGTCCTGATGTAAAAAGGTTAACTTATGAGTCTATGTATAGCTACATACAGATAAATGACTCTTCTCACAGGAGGCTTGGTAAGAGGATCAGGAGTTCAAGGTCTGCCTGAGCTACATAGTTTGAGGCCAGTTTGGACTAAGGTGTAAAATCTTGTCTAGAATTCTGTTTAGCTCCCTGCTTCATTAGTGGACATCATGGGCAGGTGCCTGGTCGCCATGAAAGCACAGAGCTAGGCAGGCTTAGCTCTCCTCATTTGTGCCAGCTGACGATCTAATTAACTTCTTGTTAAACTTTGCTACATGATCTGTGTTTTCTGTATTGGTCTTACATATTAACCAAGAGGTCTTGCCACCCTGTATTTTTGACAAATGAATTCAAAACACCATAAGGAGATTTGATAGGTTTTTCATATAACCAGAAATGTCTATGTCAACATTGAGTATGCATTTATGGGTTTTTTTTCTAGATTATGACTACAAATGTAAATGTTTTTCTAACAAAACTGTCATAACAATAACGAAGTCCAAGCATCCCATTTTCAAAATGCTTTACTACCAAACATTTGCTCTGAACAAAACTCTTATGTTTCCATTTACTGTTAAAACATTTTCCTTGGAAAGGTAGACCTGTGACTTTTCTAAAATACCTAGTGGGAGGCTGGAGAGATGGCTCAGCAGGTAAGTATACTGGCTGCTCTTGCAGAGGACCTGGGTTCAGTTCCCAGCACCCACCCAGATGGTTAACAGCCAACTGTAACTCCAGTTCTGGGGGATCTGATGCCCTCATCTGGCCCCCATGGGCATTGCATGCAAATGGTACATTTACACATATGCAGACAAGACACGTGTACACATAAAATACAAATAAAAAAGTAAAATACATGGCTGAGCATGGTGGCACATGCCTTTAATCCCAGCACTCGGAAGGCAGAGGCAGGCAGATCTCTGTGCGTTCAAGGCTAGCCTGGTCTACACAGTGAGTTCCAGGCCAGCTAGGGCTACAGGAGACCCTGTCTCAAAAAATAAAATAAAACACACGCTGGCTGGCCTAAGAACATCAGCTCTGATGAACTGCATCTTGCTCACAGAGTGGCTGAGGAAGAGCTCTTCCTAGGAGCGGGAGACACTGAAGCTCTACCCATTTCTCAGGATCCACATGCAATCTATTCTTAATATTGTCCCCCTGCAGTTTCTTTGCAATGATCTTTTTTAAAGCCACCTACCCATTTTTGTAAGGCTTATTTAAGAGTAAACAAGGAAATTCTTTAACCCACTGATCCAGGAACACGCAAAAAAGTACTATAAATCACATGTTGAAATCAAATGCACATGTGAGGTAAGTGGTTTATCTTACCTCAGAATGTGCGACCCTGACATTCAGCGTGAATAAGGGTAGCCTCGATCTGGGGTGTGGAGACTTCGCTTAGTTCTTATTCAAGAAACAGTTAAACAGATTTCTAATACTTTTTTCTCAGCCTCCAGAGGCACTGCTAGCAATGCTGCCCCCACCGCATCTCAGGACCACAGTGAGCCAGGTGTGTCCTGGGAGGAGGATGTTCTCATTCTCTCCCATTTACCAGGTTGCTGGTGTGTGTCTGTGTGTGTGTGTGTGTGTGTGTGCGCGCGCGCATGTGTGCAGGATACATGTGAAGGTCAGAGGACAATTTTATGGAGTAGGTTCTATCCATCGACCTTCACATGGATTCTGGGGATCAAACCCAGGTCACCAGGCCTTTAAGGTGAATGCCTTTACACTGAGCCGTCACTCTGGCCCCGTGGTGGTGGTGATGGTAGTGTTTTTGAGACAGGGTCTCATCTACAGATCACTGGAACTTGCTATGGAGCTCAATCTAGCTTGGAACTCACGGTGATCCTCTTTCCTCAAACTCGTAAGTGCCGGAATTACAGGCCTGAGTCACCATGCCCAGGTGCACAGTGACTTTCAAGTCACACATCTGACCCTAACACCCCTGCTGGCTCCTCGTGGTCACCTGAACAGTGGCCAGATCCCATGTTCTGATTTTTGTCTCCAGGGACTATTTCTAGGTCCTGAACCACCTGTAAGACCCAACTTCCCAGCAAGACTTTATCTCCACCTCAGCTCCTTCCAGGATTGTCCCTGTCCCTCTTATACTTGGTCCTACTGTCCCCTCTGTCCATCAGCGCCTGGGCCTCTCCGTCCCCTCTGTCCATCAGCGCCTGGGCCTCTCCCCTGTCCCCGTTTACGTGTTTGTTTCACCCTATCGTCTTTCCTGACTTCCTCAGGTTGGAATGAAGTCGTGCCCTCTTCTCTGCATCCATAGCACTTTAATCATTCCAACAAAGCATCACTTTCTGACTGAAGACAGGGTTGACATGTCTGTCCTTTGGTCATGTACGTCCATGTGTTCCTCTTGCCCAGAAGCTTGTCTAGTGGTGTGTTTCTAATGCTCCCCTCAGTGTTGAATGGAGTGGACACCTTGCCCTTGTTCAGAATCTCGCCGTTTCCCCGCCACCAGCACCCCCATCAGGGCGATGATGGTGGCAAACATCACTGGGGTGAAGTGTCCCACTCTCGATGCTCAGAGTGCCCCCCTGGCCTCTTCTGCTGCTGTCTTTCCTCCTTTGGGGAGAGAGAACCCATGGGGCTCTGTTTCTCATGGAAGAATGACCACATGCTTGTACATGTGAGCAGTCTGGAGGAAGGTGGCAAGTGAGGTGACTGGTTGGTTTCTTCCTGTGCCCTCCTTCTGCAACTGAAGCTGGGCATCAGAAGCCCAAGGGCTTTGGGAATCACAGTAGCCTGTGTTTAGCCTCGGGCCATCCTCATTAATTTTATCATGTTCTGGCACCTTCTGGTGGTAATTAGAATTTGCCATCCTTACCTGCATACACTTGCAGTCTGTTGCCCTGAACACCAGATAAAGGTTTGTGGGACTGGGGCTTCTGAGTCCACTAAGCTTTCATATAGGGCATGGTCATTTCATATGTGACCTGGAAAGCCACAGAGTTATAATAAAATACAAAAGCAAGGTGTAGGGAACAGAGAGATGGCTCCGTGGTTAAGAGCACCAGCTGCTCTTGCAGACCTGGGTTCAGTTCCCAGCACTCACATATCAACTAACAACTGTCCACAACTCCAGTTCCAGGAGATCTGATGCCCTCTTCTGGCCTCCATGAGCAATGCACACATGTGGTATATTTACATTCATTCTAGCAAACACTCATACACATAAAATAAAAAATAATAAAATAAAGCATTAATTTAAAAAAAGAAAAGCAAGGTGTGTAGACATTGTTGGCCTTCTCCATGACCATTTCTCCATCCGTGGGTAGCTAACACTGCAGTTTGCCTCGTTCCCGCATGTGAGTTTCACGTCTATGGTATAGGGCCCTTTGAATGCTATTGTCATTGAGATTCTGATAATTATGCACCTTCTAAAGATGTTCAATGTAATTCTGATCATACTCCTCTAAAAAAGCCTCAGATTAAAAGCTTTCACCAGCTCTTTAGACCGTAGGCCTGCAATTACAGAAAATGAACTGCATTTTAGCTTTCTGTTGAAATTAATAACAACGGCTACCCAGTTGACTCTGTGAATAGTTAATGGAACAAACAGAATACTTCAGTACAATGTGGGTTGGAAAGCTGTCTGAGTCAGACTCTGGTTTCAAATGGGAAAATAATTCATACAATGCAACCCTGCTCCATATGTCTGTGTGCAGTAGATGTTTCTCCATAAGAGAAATGGAGCTAGTTAAGGAATTTCCACACCTCAGTCAGCCTGTACTTTCATGAAAATTGAGCTATTTATTTAGGGATAAATTTGCCTAAGATGCAAAAGATTTATACACTGAAGACTACAAAGTATTGCTGGAAGCAGGTGAAAAGACCTAAATAAATAAAAAGGACATTCTGTATTCATAGATATGCTAATACCAGGGCTGGAGAGATATCTCAGTGGTTAAGAGCACTGGCTGCTCTTGCAGAGGACCTGGGTTTGGTTCCCAGCACCTACATGGTGGCTAACTACCTGCTACGCATAGCTCTAGTCCCAGAGAATCTGATGCCCTCTCTGGCCTCCACAGGAATTGTATGCACATGATACACTTACATACATGTAGGCAAAACACTCATAAACATAAAACAAAAATAGATAAATGAAAATTTTAAGATGCTAATATCACCAAAATCAATCTACAGATTTAGTGCAATCAACCCCAGAATCTCAATATTTTTCCAAAAATAGAAAGGTATGTCCTAAAATTAATACAGAGTGTAAAGGGACCAAAGATAGTCATAAATATCCTGAAAAAAATCAGAAAGAAGGAAGTTTGAGGCCTCATATTTCTGATTTTAAACTTTTATTTATTTTTACTTTGTGTGTAGGTGTTTTGCCTGCAGGTATATAAAGTGCACCATGTTAGTACAGTACCCACAGAGGCCAGAAGAGGGTGTTGGATCCCCTGGAACTGGAGTTACAGATGGTTCTTAAGTGCCAAACCCAAGTCCTCTGCACGAGCACCAGAGCTTTGAATTCCTGAGCCATCCCTCCAGTCGCTCATACTTTTGATTTTAAACCCTATGATGCTATAGTGATCACAGCAGCAATGTAGTGAGGCGACAACAAAATAAGGACAAGAACTAGAATGGTAAACATAGAAAATAATCCTCACACACACAGTCAGGTGACTTTCCACAAGGGACCAAGAGATTCAATGGGAAAAGACAGTCTATTCAACAAGTGGACTAGGGAGACTGGACATCCACATGCAAAAGAATGAGGCTGGATCATATAAAGAAAACTCAAAATGGATCCAAAGTCTAAGTGTAACAGGTAAAACTGTAAAACTCTTAGAAGAAAGTGGGAGAAAAGCTTCCCCAGCATGACACCAAAAGCACTGTGTTGGGGTACACTGACAAGACAGGGAAGAGCAACTCACAGAATGGGGAAAATATCTGTAACGTCATATACCCAAGAAGAGGTTGATATCCAGAATACATAAAGCTGAAGTAAGAACTACAGCAATAAAAATGAATAATGATAAAGGACTTGAATAGACATTTCTAGATGATCACTATCACTGACATTAGAGAAATGAAAATAAAAACACAGGAAACCATGCCCATTAGGATAGCTGGTATTTAAAAACAGCAACAGATAAAATAGCAATGGTTGAAGAGGATGTGCAGGTGTTGAAATGCCTACACATTCCTGACAGGAATATAAAACTCTAACCACTGTGGAACACAGTACTGTTGAAAATAAAAATTACCATGTGATCCAGGAATTATACTTTTGAGTATATCTTCAAATATTTCAGAGCAGGGGACTCAGGCCTCAGGGAGCTTTGTACCCATTGCAATATCCCCCAAAGCCTCATGTGTTGAGGGCTTAGTCCTCAGCTGGTGGAGCTATCAGGTGCTGGTGGAGTCTTTAGGAGATGAGACCCAGATGGAAGACATAGGTCACCAAGGACTTGCCTTTGAAGGGTGTGTTTTCCCTCTGTCCCCACTTCTGTCTGTTTTGGCTTCCTGACTGCAATGGGGTGAGCAGCTTCCTCTCACCCTAAGCCCAGAGCAATAGAGCCAGCCAACCATGCATTAAAACTTCAGGAACCATGAGCAAAACTGTCTTCCATCTAAGTGGTTTTTCTCTACTTTGTGACAGTAACAGGAAAGCTCACAAACACCCCGACCTTCGCAGCAGAATTCAGGGCAGCTATAAATGCAAAAACAATCCAAATGCCCATCAAGGGGATGAGTGAACAAACAAAATATGCCATACGCATACAACATTATCCAGCCTTTTAAAGGAAGGCTAACAAGCTGGATGAACCTTTTGGACATTATTACAAAGTGAAACTCAGTTACAAAAAACAAACAAACAACAACAAAAAACCAGATGCTGTAGGAGTCTGCTTCTCTGATGTGCCCAGATTGGTTAAATTCACATGCAGAGAAAGTGGAAAGGCAACTTTATAAAAAGAGACACAATGTGGAATGGAGGTTGCCAGGGCTTAGAACTGGGGCTTACTGCTCAGTGGACAGTTTCATTTGGGAAGAGTAAAGCTCTAGAGATGGCCGGTGGAGATAGCTGCATGACAGTGAAGGTACTTAATGCCACGGAGCTGTGCACTTGAACATGCTTAAAGCTGGACCTGCTTTTAAGTGCTGTAATTGACAGGAGGCTGAGGCAGTATTGCTATGAGTTTGAGGCCAATGTAGGCGATATCATGAGTTCCAAGACCACTTGAACTGCAGTGTGAGACCCTGTCTCAGAAAAAAACCAACAAAATCAAAACAGAAAAAAAAAAAATTTAAATCCATCAGGGGATGAATCCACTGATCACAGAAATCGGTATCCAATCACTTCCCACAGTGCTATGAGCTGGCAGCCAAGCCTCCCATCCAGGAGCCCACGGAGACATTTCGTGTGCAAACCATAAAGAGCCCTCTGGTGCCATTCAGTTTTGACACCTTCCTGCTAAATCCACATTGCTTGGCATTTTTTTCATTGTTACACAGTCTGTATCCATAAAAGGAGGAATCTGAGAATTGGGTTAAACAAGGGCCCAGTGGTTAAAATAAATCTAGGAGAGATAATGATTCAATGAATTGAAGTAACTTCAAGTTTTGTCCATCTGATCCTGGGGTTGGACAAGCGGTCTACTGCCAAGAGGGATCCCCCAGCCCCTGCTTTAGACACTCAGCGTTGGAGGCGGTTGCTTGTGACGCTGCAGGTGGCATCTTTTCACACACACTCCCCCTCAAGTCATTCATCCATCTCACCTTAGTTGCAGCCATATCGTCCATGATGTCACATGCCTGTAATCCCAGTGCTGGGGAGGCTGAGTTCAAGGGCAGTCTGAGCTGCCCAGTGAGACCCTGTCACAAAAGAAAGAGATAAAAGCTGGGTTTGGTGGTGCATGCCTTTAATCCCAGCACTAGGGAGATAGAAGCAAGATCAAGGCTATCCTGATCTACATTTGTGAGTTCCAGGTCAGTGGAGGGTTCCAGGGAGATCCTGTTTCAGTAAAAAGAAAGAGAAAGAAAGAAAAGAAAGATGGAATGGAAGGAAAGAGGAGAGAGGGGGTATCACATTCAGCAGAGAGATGATTGGGGGAAATTAGTGATAGGGGGGTGGTCACAGTGTGGCATTTGGCACAGTGCAAATGTCACCACAAATAACACCCTGGCCTGTCTGAGCTTGGGATGAAATTATCTGAAAGCCCATTCTTCTGACATAAAAGTAGTTTAAAGATGTGCAATGGAAATTATTATATCCATAGCAATCAAGACATGGTTAAGAATCAAGTTCACTAAGTAGAGACCATCTGATACGCTGGGTTGGAGCTGTGTTCTTGGGTTGTCCTGAGCTAACTTTTACTTCAAAATGACACAAAGCTAGGTAAAAGAGTTAAAAGGTCGTCTGAGGGGCTGGAGAGATGGCTCAATGGATAAGAGCACTGGCTGCTCTTGCAAAGGACCCAGCTTCGGCTTCGATTCCCAGCACCCACGTGGTGGCTCACAACCATCTGGAACTCTAGTTCCAGGGGATCTGATGCTCTCTTCTGACCTCCGAGGGTAACAAGATGGCACCTACCTACATGCAGGCAATACACTCATACACAGAAAAATAATAAATAACATATTTTAAAAGGTCAGATGACCAAATAGGAGGATTGTAAAAGATCTTAAAACAAAACTGAAGGGTTGAATTTTTTAAAGGTAAAATGCTTTGTTTAGGTTCAAATAATCCATTGTATAAAACAAATGGGGGAAGTCAGAAATTCTGAAAGGCCTGATTCAGTGTGAAGGGGCATGTAGTTTGGCTTCTGTGCAGGCTTCAGCTGGAGGTCAGCTCAAAGCACAGTCCTGAGGACCACGTAGGAATGAAAACAGCTCTGTCCTACACAGCGCTTTGTTGAGCCAACAGTCCTTGCTATGGAGTCTCTATACTGCCCCAGTGGCATTGTCTCCATTAGCAGAACTTGGCTGTCAGAGATGGTGGCTCTGTCAGCTCAACTGTACCCCAGGAGAACTGGGCAGACAGGTAGAGGTATGGCAAGAGCAAGGCATTATGGGTCACAGAGATATCCAAGGCCTAGAATAGTGCTGCTGATGACATCTTGGCAATGAGTCACCAGTCCAACCTCCCAATATCAGAAGACTAACAGGTAAGAGGTGAGCAGGAAGCCCACAGGACTTCCTTCCAGAGGAAGCTTCTCAGGTCTGCAGCCCTGGTTCTCAATTCTGGGGGCCCGTTAAGATAGGCCAGATTCAAACCTAGTTTAGAACCAAGAGTTGCCTGAATAGAGACTGTCTGACACCCTGGATCGGAGCTGAGTTCTTGGGTTTTCCTGTATGAATTTTTACTTCCAAATAGCACAAAGCTAGGTGGGAGAGTTAAACAGCCAGGTGATCAGCTTGGATGAGCTTGAACAAGTCATTTTCTTTCTGTGAGTCTGAGAGTCAACAGCTTTCTTAGGGTGGCATGTGTGTACCTGTACAGCCCTGGTATGTGCTCACTGAGGGGTAGCCACTGTTCCTCTTTACCCCTTCCCAGATGGACTGGTTGTCTCTGCCCCTGCCCTGCCCTGCCCCGGAAGGAGCCATGTTGTAAGTAAGCATCAGTGATGCTCAGGAGGGAGGTGGGAGGAAGACCTCCAGAGGGGCCAAGACCTGGCATAGCTGAGGAAAGCATTGGGGCCGGGCCCGGCACTTCATAGCTGTTTCCTGCACTCCGAGCCTCGTTTTACTTTAACCACAAATGGAATCTTTTGATAGTCCCCATGAGCCAATGACTGAGGAGAACAAGGGCGTGCTAGTTTGCCTTGTGGAGCTATAACAGAATGAGCTTGAGAGGGTAATACAGAGAACAGAAGCATCAGCTAACTGTTCTGGAAGCTGCTAAATCCGGCAAGTTTAACCATTCCCAAAGGCAGCGTGCTGTGAAGGGTCGGCACACTTAGTCATCTGCAGGTTGAAGACAGAAGGGCCAGAGGACAAAAGGGGCTGAATTCGCCCTTTTGAAATGGCATTAATCCCATCCAGGAGGGCAGAAGTCTTGTGGCCTCTTCACATCTTAAATGTCCTATCTTGCCAACTGTTAGAACGAAATTAAACTCCTATGTGAATTCTGAGAACAGACACTAGTGCCACTGCAACATTGCAAAGTATAGGAGGGTTCCTCACGTGTGTGTGTGTGTGTGTGTGTGTATACACATGCATGCACATAGGACTGCCGGATCACATCAGAGAGTTGGTTATATCCACCTGGTCTCACCGTAGATGGTGCCTTCTTCCTTAATTGGGCTCTGGGTAAGCAGTTTGGCCAGCCCCACTGCACAAAGTTCCTGTGGCGGCCTGCAGTTTACTCCCTCTTTTAAGCAATGTGTCATCTCTCGTCAGGCTGATGAAGACACCAGGGACACTGGATGTGTCCATACCTAGTTTTAATAATAAATCCAAGTGTGGCTTCATGGTCGCAGTGACTTGGTCACCACCATGTCCTTCTACTAGTTTATTTCAGATTCCTGCATGGACCTTGCTTAATGGTGTCATGTGACGAGTGGCCTGCTGTGAGGACCAGGGAGTGCAAACCCTTGTAGGCGGCACCTGCTGCTTCTCATGACATGCCCACTGGAAGTGTTTGCCAGTGAACAAAATTAATAAGAAATGTGCTCAGTTGGCTTTTGGTCACTGGTGGGCTTGGGCTCCAAACTATGGGAAATGTAAATGAAATGTACTGTCTTTTTTACCGAAGACTTAGCTGAAACAAAAGAAGTTCCATCTTTAAAGAAAGCTGTAAAAACGCTGGCTGGCAAAGATCCTTCCCCGACTCAGCGTGTTTCTAAGATCAAAGTATGTGCTCAAGGTTACATCCTGCTCAAAAGCTGTATTTTGCTCATCATCTGTGCTGCTTTAAGCTAGCCAATCGCATAAGAATGTGAGAGTGAGCCGACTACTCAGAGTGAGCCACAGGACCCCTTTTTCTTAGGGATAAATGTTCAGTAGGACCCTCACTGGGTGTGCTCGCCCTTCTGATTTGGCACAGTCTTGACAAAGTATTTTAGATTGTGTAGTTATTGTCTGGAGACCTCAGACACATTTCTAAGAAGCCCACTACCACCTGACCCTTTGTGGCTAGCAGCTCATCCAGGCCCCCACAGAGGCCAAGACATTGAAGACCCCACCTTGAAGGGAGCCCAGAGACTCAAGTGTATGGGTGAAGGTTATTAGGAGCCCCAGAGTCAAGCCCTAGAGAAGAGTTCCTGGAGGGAATTCATTGCCAGGATGGATTCCTTTGAGTTCCCCCAGCTTTAGGGTTTGGTTCAAAGGCCCAGCAATGCCTGAAGGGTCTCCTATCTCTAGAGAAAGGGCCTGTGGATCTAACCTAAAGGAATTTAAGCTTCTTTTCCTTTTTGACCACTGGGTAAAAAGTCTGGGTGCACTATGGCAGAAACCTACGTGATACATTTGTGTCTTTCTACTGTGTTAGAACTGACTGAATGACAATAAATTCACAAGGTGCGTTGGTTTCCTTGGCTGCAATTGGCCAAGTAGTCGTTATCTCTTGACTGTAGGCTGTTGGCAACACAGGCTGTCTTCTAATCTTACCTACTAATATTAACATATCAAACCTTATAAGTACATATATAGAGAACTTACATAATGACTATAAAAGTGTTAAAGAGGCTGCAACAGAGTTCAAGGAATTCAAAGTGATCTCACTGGAGGTCTGGGCAAAGGGCTCATTGAGATGTAAAGGGAGTCTCTGTGAGGATTAGGTAAGGAATGCTGTTGGGAAGTTTCTGGAGATGCTACACCACTAGGAGACAGGTGTGAGCCAAGCCTCAGGGTTGATTGAGCCCCAGAATCTAGACACAGGATTTTTGAACCTGTAGAGACTAGGAGCAGAGCCAGGTCTATGGAGGTGAGATGCAGGATTGGGTCGGGACACATGAGCTGGACAGAGGGATGGCAATTCCAGTAAGTCAAATCAGCAGTGGGACTGAGCAAAGATGTTGTCAGATGATGTCACCATCAATGTGAGGCGTCCACCTTCTTATGGGGTCCAGGTGAGGGACTGGCATCCTTTCCTTGTTCTAAAGTGTTTGATAAGTTCTCTGGCTGGGTTTTCCGGAAGATTTTAATATGCCCATATGCTCCCCTGTTCCAAGTCTACTTTGCTAAGTTTTTAAGGTGGTACCTTTCCTTCTTTTAGAAATAAAAGCATTCTGTGCCTTGTGAGTAGTTCTGGACAGGTTGTTATTGTTGATGTGCACAAGGTACAGAGTCATCCTGCCTTTGCATTTTCTCTGAAAATAGACTCAAATACTACTTTATAAAATGGAGTCTCTTGGGGCACGATGTAGCCTTACACCGTATGGAGTAACTCAGGGCAGGGCACAGCCTGATCTCAGTGCATTGAAACTGCGTCAGAAACCTTTGTCTAGTTCAAGGTTTACTGCTACTAGCCTTGGGCTCTCACCTCGGACCCTTGAATCTTTATCTGTAACCAGAAATGATGCATCAGCCTTCCCAATCACACAAGGTAAAGAGACATCTGAACCTGGAAGATGAATGCGAACATCCCTGCAAACTGGAAGAAGTGTGCAGGGATGGCTTTGATCACTCTGTGTGTGTTCTCTTTCTACATGTTGTATATAGTGCATATATCCACTCCATGACGAGCTAGCACCAAGGGAAAGTGTCATGGATGTCACCCACCTCTGACATTGCTAAGGCTTGTGCTGAGAACCATGGCTGAAAGCTCTGAAGAACTGGCAGAGCTATAGGTTGTAGATGGCCAAGCACACAAGTCTATACCCAGGCAGCCTTCTAGAGCCTGCCAAAAGTCTGAGACATACCAACAAATCCCAAGCTAACAGTTCAGAGTCCCTGGAAAAGGAGTGCCAGGACTTAACCCACACCTGGAGCCAGGTATAGAAGTGGACAAGTCTCTGACCAACCTGTTCTAGAAAGGGAGACAGTCCTGCTAGAGATAGTCATTTTCCCATTATGGTGAAAACACAAGCTTCTGTTGGCCTCCTCTTTGGCAACGATAAGAATTCCAGTTCCTGTATCCTCAAGTCAATCTGATTGGGAATAATTAGGAAGATGAAAAGAATCAGGGTACAAATTGAAGGCAGACAGATGGTACTGTAGAAGTGGAGTGTTTGGGGCACTGAGCTCTGGGAGGAATGGACCCATGAGGAGACAAATCAGATCTACATATCACATACCACATCTGTTCAGGGAGCTCACAGGTCCATAGAAAAGCTAGCTCGTGCTGAAAACAAGAGACCAGCCCTAAAACCCAGAGCACAGTGGGCGTTTCTGTTGAGAACTGAAGACTGCCTCCCTCTTACACATCTGTCACAGAGCAGGGTGGGGGTATGAGGAGCTTCCAGAAACTAAGGGAAGAAGATTCTGGAAATTTCTACCATGTAATCCCTAATACATACAGGCTTCTTAACCTGACAGGAAAGACAATATGAGACCATGACCTTTCTGTGACTTCATTCTGCTTAGAATGACTAAAAGATGACTTTATAGACCCAGCTCGTCAGATAACGGCAGACTGAGAAAAACTAACTGTAATAAAGTCTATTGAAACCTGGACTTTTCTGGGACTGGAGAGATGACTCTGTGGTTAAGAGCACTAGCTGTTCTTGCAGAAGACCCAGGTTCAAACCCCAGTACCCACATGGAGGTAACAACCGTCTGTAACTCCAGTTCCAGGGGATCTGATGCCCTCTTCTGAACTCTGAGTGCATTACATGACACAGATGCACTAACACATGCAGGCATGACAACCCATAAACATAAAATAAAAATAGTAAATAACAAAATATTAAAAATATATTCAATTCCATTTCCTAACTCTTAGATTCTAAAAATTAAAGTAGTTGGATATAGTGGCCGCTATAATCCCAGCACTTGGAAGGCAGAGGCAGGTGGATCCCTGTGAGTTCAAAGCCAACCTGGTTGACATAAGGATTTCCAGGACAGCCGGAGCTACAAAATGAGACTCTGTCTCAAAACCAAAACAAAATCTTTAAATATATCTAAGGATTGGGGGGTGATTTGGCAAAAAATATCCTGGGGCTCCATAGATCAACCCCTGGGAATTGCAAAGACAGTTAAAGGAGTTATAATGCACTGTCATAGAATTAGCTTCCTGTAATATTAACGTTTAAATTACTGTGATGTGTTTTCCTAACTAAACTGGCATTGACACCCATTACTACCAACTATGCTTGGGCTTAATTTGCTTTCACTGGTTTTTCTGGTGCTGCCATTTCAAGGTCTACTCAGGACACCATGTGCTTCGGCGTGCATGGCCTTTTAATTCCGTTCATGCTGTCTTTTTGAGCAGAGATCTGAATTTTAATGTGGTTACATTTACCATATTTTTCATTTATAATTAAAACTTTGGGAAGTTTGTTTAGGAATATCTTCCTGAATTAGGATGTGACTCAGTAGTAGAGAGCCCATTTGACCTGTTTGAAGGCTTGGGTTTATTTTCTAGCACTGAAAAAACGAAAGTATTTTTATGTCTATGTCTTGTATTTTATACATGTATGTAAGTGTTTTTTTTATTCCTTTATTTGTGGTGTGTGTGTGTATGTGTGCGCATGTATGTGTGAGCAGATGCATGGCGACCAGAATAGGGTTTCAGAGTCTCTAGAACAGGAGTACAGATGTTTAAGTATGCCCAGCTTGTTACACGGTGCTGGGATCTGAACTGTAGTCCTCATGATTGTGCAGCAAGCACTTTGACAGCTGAGCCATCTCTCTAGCCCCCCATTTAAGCCTTTCCTGCCTCAGAATTTATTTTTCTGCATGGTGTCAGGTAAGGGTTCAATTTAATTTTTCCCTACTGCAAAAAGTTTCTCTGTTTTTTCTTTTCTTCTTAGGGATTCCTTGGTTATTCTTGATTTTTTACTCTGAACTAAGATTTTAGATTCAGCTAGTTGTTATAATTTTGAACAGAACTGCACTGAGTAATACAGAAACAATTGGCCTAGCTATAATATTAATACAATATTAATATTTTTATCCATGAGATTCACATTTCTCTCCATTTATTTGTCACTTAAAGTATTTCACTATCATTCTCTAGAAAGATCGCATACCTTTGATTATCTTGTGCCTACATATTCTGGGCCTTTGCTGACATTGTAAACAATATGTTTTGTATTTCTTATCAGTTCATAGTTAATGGAGAAGCATTCAATTACTCTTTTATGTTTTATGCTTTTACTCCTTACTTTGAGATAATTCCTAGATCATAGAGGTCACCCTTTAAAAGAACGTGGCTTCAGAGATTTGAATTTTTTATTATATTAGTTGGTTAATTAACTGTGTGTGCCTATGCACATGGATGCATGTCACCACACATGTGGTCAGCAGAAGGACAACTTGTAGGAGTTGATGCTTTCCTTCCACCATGTGTATCCTAGGGCTCTGGCTCAGGTCATTAGCTTTAGGGGCAGGTGCCTTTATTTGCTGAGCCGTCTCACGAGCCCACAATTCAAGGATTTTCAATATTTCAAAATTTTGGGGTCTGAACAGGTGGTCCACTGGTTAAAAGCACTTGCTCCTCTTGTGGAAGACCTGGGCTCAGTTCTCAGCACCCACACTGGGCTGCTCATAACTGTTTGCAACTCCAGTTCCAGGGGATCTGACACTTCTGGCCTCTGAGAGCTTCTGCATGCATGTGATTCACATACATTCTCAGGAACACACATATACAATAAAATAAAATAAAATAACAGTCCAGTTGTGATGGCACATGCCTTTAATTTCAGCACTCAGGAGGCAGAGGTAGACAGATCTCTGTGAGATCAAAGCCATCCAGGTCTACAAAGCAAGTTCTAGGCTAGTTGGGACTACAGGGAGATCCTGTCTCAAAAAAAATTAATTTAATTAAAAAAATAAATAAAACTTGAAAAGATTTGTTTATAAATCATCATTATGTAACTTCAGAACTTTTTCAACAGCCCAAAAACAATCCTTGAACCTGTTGACATCATCTTCCATGTCCTCGTCCCCTGGCAACAACTATTTTCACATAAATGAAATCATACAATGGGTGTTTCTTATGGCTGAATTTTTTTTACTTAATATCATGTTTTCAAGGCTCATTATGATGTAGTACATGTAGGTACATGATTCTTATGGCTGAATAATATTCCATTGTTTGCTTTGCTTATTCATTCATCCGCTGATGGGTTATTTACAGTTTTTCATTAATAGGTGTAACGCTGCTGTGAACACTGGGGTACATTTTTTTGTGGGGACATACATTTTCATTTCTATTGGATGTAAACACAGGAGTAGAATTTCATCAGATAGCCCAATATGTAAACTTGAAGAACTCTCCAACTGTTTCCTAAGCCATTTTACATTCTCAATAGCGGTGGATGAGGGTCCCAGTCTCCTCACCTTGCCAGCATTCGGTGCTGTTGTTTGTTGTCATAGTCTCTTCCTAGTGGCTGAAGGGGGTGTCTCTGTGACTTTGGTCTGCATTACTCTAGCTATAGTGAGATGAGCAGTTTTCATGTCTTTCTGCCATCTGTGGGTCTCTTTCAGATTCAGACTGTTTGCCCATTGTGAAACCGGATTGTACATCTTTTTATTGCTGAGTCTTTATATCTGATATGAAAGTTTCAGTTTTCTCTTTCCCTTTCTTAGTGTGTGTGTGTGTGTGTGTGTGTGTGTGTGAGAGAGAGAGAGAGAGAGAGAGAGAGAGAGAGAGAGACTAAAGCCTTACACATGTTAGACAAGCATTCTATCACTGAACCATACCTCCAAGTCTCCTTCTTACTCTTTTACTTTTTGAGACAGAGTCTCGTTAACTTGTCTAGGCAGGCCTTGAATTCACTCTGTAGCCCAGACTGGCCTTGAACTTACAATCTTCCTGCATATTCAGATTACAAGCCTACATGACTGGAAATTCTAAGAGCTTTTGTTGTTGCTTTGTTTTGTTTTTATACACATTCTTCAGATACAAGTCCTTTATCAGATACACGATTTGCTGGTACTTGCCCCTGTCACATGGGCTGTCTATATTTTCTTGATAGTGAAACATAACCTATGATGAAGTTCAACTTACCCGCTTTTTCACTGGTTGCCTTTGCTTTGTGTCATGGGTAAAATACCATTGCCTAGTTCACGGTCATGTAAATTCTTGCCTGTTTTCTTCCGAGAGTTTTCTAATTTTACTCTCAATCTGGGTGCTCTGATCGACTTGAGTTCATTTTTGTGTGAAGTAGGAGATCTAGCTTTGTTCTTTCGCACGTGACTGTCCAGTTTTCCCAGAACCAGATTTTGAAACATCTGCTCCTTTCCCATTTAAGAGTTTTGGTACCACTGTTGAAAATGAATTGACCATAGGTGTGTGTTCTTGTTTCTGGGCCCTCAGACCTCTGCCATTGATACCTGCCTGTCCTATGCTAGAAGTAGGTACTTCTTGTTGTGCTAGCAGCTCCATTGGGTGATGTGAGTCTTTTCAAGTGGCTTTGGCTATTCCAGATTCCATAAATTTCCATGTGAATTTTAGTATCCACATAATCTCTAAGGAAAAAGAAACTTTGTTGGAATTTTGATAGGGAATGCATTGAATCTGTAAGTCAACTGGAGAAGCATCATCATCTTAGTAAGGATAAGCTGTGCAAGGCATCAACATCAGCATTCTTTTCCACTTATTATGTGTTTATTAACTCCTTCATTTGCAGTTTGTAATTCAGAGCATGCAAATACGTATTTCCCTGGTTAAATTTATTTCTAAGTAGAGTCTTCCTTTTAATGCCATTACAAGTTAGATGTTCTTAATTTTCAAATTATACCTTGGTAGTATTTAGAAATGCAGTAAATTGGTCATATATCCCCAAATCCTACTGAACTCATTTACTAATTCTAACAGTTTTGTGGGGAACGGGAGTGATGTCTGCAGTCATGTTATCCTCAGATAAAGGAAGTCTTACTTGTTATGTTCTCTGGGAAACCCACCACAATGCTGAGGCAGTATGGTAGTAAATGCCTTGTGCTGTTGCTGAGATCTGAGGCACTCCGCCTTTCCCCAGAGACTTTTATGGACTGAGAAGTTTCCTTCTAGGTATTGGGTTCTGTGATCTCTTTATCTGGCCTTGGTATCAAAGTAATATTGGCATCGTAGAATGAGTTAGAAGTGCTCTCCCCTCTTCTAGTTTTGGAAGAGTTTGTGAAGAACTGGTGCTTTTTCCTTTTAAATAATCAGTAGAATTTGTCAGCGAAGCCATCTGGTCCTGAGCTCCTTTTAATAAGAAGATTTTTTAAATTATTATAAATCCAATCTCTTACCTGTTATTTATTTTTTCCAGATTTTCTATTTTTTGTGTCTGTTTTAGTAATTAGTGCCTTTCTAAAAACTTTATCTATTTCTTCTAAGTCAGTCATCTCCCTTGTCGGTACACAGTTATTCAGAGGTCTCTAGGGATGGCCCTCACTTAATCTGGATTTCAGTTATTTATATCTTCTCTCTATGTGCCTCCCCTCCCACATTGCTCAAAAAACAAGAAAATTCCCCACAGACATGACCATAGGCCAGTCCAATGGAGGAGTTTCCTTGATTGAGGCTCCCTTCATCCAACTGCCAAGCTGGTAGCTAAAGCTATCCAGCACAAACAACTTTGGGTTTTACTGGTTTTCTCTAGCTCCCCCTGCCACACACACCATTTCACTTATTTGCATCCTGATATTTATTATATTTTCACGTCATTTTGCATTTATTTTCTCTTTGTATTTCTTACTTTATTAAGGCAGAAGGTGATGGCATTCATTTATCTGTTTTTTTGTTTTGTTTTGTTGTGTTTTTGAGACAGGGTTTCACTATGTAACCCAGACTGGCTTCAAACTCATGAAACTCCTGCCTCTACCTCTCAAGTGCCAGAATTATTATCATACTCAGCAATAGTTACATTTTTATATTTTTTGATTCAGATTTTAAAAGCTATATGTTCTATTTAGTCTGCCTTAGCTTTAACCTTCAAGTCTTAGAACGTACTTTTATTCATTTCACAATATATTTTAATTTCCTTTTTGATTCATTTTTTATGTTTATTCTTTTTATGTATTAATTTTATGAATAAGTGTCTTGTACAACTTTTATTAATTTTAGTGGTATTTCCACTGATTATTTGGGTTTTCTGTGTACATGATACTGCCATCAAGCATAAAAGATAGGGATATTTATTCCTGCCCAGGACACAGATCTTCTTATTTGTCTTTTCTTGCTGCTCTAGTTATAAGACTTTAATATATGTTGAATAAAATGTTCTAGATTTTTTTAATCTCATTGTTTTAATGGAGATTGGTCTCTTAAAAATCAAGATTTAGACAAAAAGATGCTGTTCTTTATTACTTACCAAAAAATAAAATGCATACAGTTAAATATATGTCAATGGCTTCAAGTACTAAATTTTTGTTACACAGCATCTGATTATTTATTCATTTATTTACTTACTTACTTATAGGACATGGTCTCCCTATAGCCCCAGTTGACCTGGAACTCACTGTATAGACCAAGCTGGCCTGAATCTCACAGAGATCCACTTGCCTCTTCCTCTTGAGTGCTGGGATTAAAGGTGTGCACCACGACCCACAGCTTGCTTACTTATTTATTTTTATTTGCTGTGTATGAATGTTTTACCTGCATGTATGGAAGTGCACCAAATGTGTGCAGAAGTCAGAAGAGGATGTCAGGTTCCCTGGAACTGGAGTTACAGACAGTTGTTACTTGCCATGTGGGTTCTAGGAACCAAACCTGGATCCTCTGCAAGAGCAGCCAGTGCTCTTAACCACTGAGCCATCTCTCTAGTCCTAGCATCTGACTTTTTTATTTTGAAAACTTCTACCTAAGGACCTGTTTTCAGAATACCAAATCTAGTTTATATGGTTTATTAAAAAATACTTTTCTGTTTAATTGTGATACAAAATATATAACATCAAATTTGCCTCATTAACATTTTAAATGTGCAGTTCAGGAGCACTGACTACAGTCACACTGCTGTGCAATCATTACTGTACAGCTCCTTAACTGTACTCTATTACTCATTAAAAATGATTCTCCGTTCTACTTCCTATCTCTCTGAACTGGATGATTCCATATATCGTATTGCCATAGTTTGGATCTAAAATGTCCCTCACATGCTCTGTGACTTGGTCCCCAGCTTGGTGTTAGTGGGAAATGGTGAACTTTTAAGACGGGGACTTAGCAGGAGGTCTTCAGCTCATTGTGGGTGTATTTTCATTTTCAAAGATGAATGAAAGATCTCTCTCTCTCTCTCTCTCTCTCCCTCCCTCCCTCCTTTTTTCTGACCATGAGATAGGTAGCTTGCTCTGCCACATGTTCCCATCATAATGTACTTCCATAAGTGCCAGAACAGGAGCTGGAATGTTACCAACTGTGAGTCAAAATAAGCCCTTTCTCTTCTTTTAATGATTGATTTTATTTTTACCTGTGCATCTGTGTGTGTTGTCTCTGTGCATGTATGAGACATGCAGAGGCCAGAGGAAGGAATTAGTCTCTGGAGCTGGAGTAACAGGCACATGGGTGCTGGGATCTGAATGCTAGGCTTCTGCAAGAGCAGTAAGTACTCTTAACTGCTGAGCCATCTCTTCAGCCTTTTCTTTTTCTCTTTATAAGTTGATTATCTCAAACATTTGTTATAGTGATGGAAAGCTAATAACACTTGTACAGTCATTTTTTGTTTTGTTTTGTAGTTTTTGTTGTTCTTATTTGTTTTTAATACAGGGTCTTGCTATGCAGCCCTGGCTGACCTCGAATTCACAGTGACCCACCTATTTCTGCCTCCTAAGTACTGGGATTATGGTGCTTTTGTGATGAACTTGTTTTGTTTAGCGTCCTCGAAGTCCCTCCATAATGTAGCATATGTTAGATTTCCTGTTCTTTTAAGGGTGAATAATATTCCATTGCATGTATGTATATGCTGCATTTTGAATTCATATCTATGAGGCTGCCTCCCACCTCTCGGCTAAGACATATGCTGTTAGAAACATGACTGTACAAATCCTACTTGACAATCTTCTTCCAGTTGTTTTAAATATATATCCAGAAGCTCATATTTAAAGAAAGAAGTCCTGTAGTTCTAGTGTGAATTGCCTACTGCTAGTTCCTCTTCCCCAACTGCTGGGGACGACAAGGCTCAAGAAGATGGGAACTTGTCCACAGCCTCACACAAACTCACTAAAGTCAGGGTAATTTTTAGTCATCATGGTTACTGCTAAGGCTTTGTTCTTTCTACTATAATTTGCTGTCTCCCTCACAAACAGAAAAACACTGTTTTTTAACTATTAAAAAATTAATTAATATGTTTATTTTGTGTATGTATGGGCTCAAATGCCACAGCATGCATTCAGGGGTCAGAAGCCAACCTGGGAGAGTCAGTTCTCTCCTTCTAACATGTGGGCTCTGAAGGTCAAACTCAGGTTTTCTGCAAGTGCCCCTGAGCCATCTCACCAGCCCACAAACAGAAAGCTATAGGCGACAATCAGTGAGTTCCCAAGTTCCACGCCGTACTATCCAGGTGCACATATCAATCACTAAGATACAGAGGATAAAAAGAAAATAGCGAATGGGAAAATATTATTCACAAGGATTCGAAGGAACATGTTTAGAAATTAATATGGAATGTTCAAGATCCACTAAAAGAAAATTTATAAAATGTTGTATAGGAGAAATAAAAGAAGTATTTAAAAGTTGGGTTTGGGGATTTGTTTTTTGGAATAGGAAGAGTTGAAATGGTAAAAACAAGAAGCCTCCTGCCACTAATTATAGATTGATGGCAAAACCTGAAATTCCCACAGGGATTACATTGAAATCTATCTAAAAATAAATAGGCAAGAGCATTGTGTTAAGAAAAGGAAAACAAAACCAAAGGATTCAACCAGATAATCATAAAATGTGTAACTAAGCAACAGAAGAAAGCTACATGATAATGGCTTATAAACAGAAAAAAATAACCAATAAAATGAAGCATAGATTTATAATATGTGGCTAAATTTATGAGGGCTGTTGGTAAGAGTAACTTCAAGTAAGAAAACAATAGGAAAGAAACAACTTTTAGTGAACGTCTTTGAAGAAAATGGATGACTGTTATGGCTGGTATTCAATGAGCATTAACTCTGAATAACCTAAGCATAATAATAACTCCATGAGACATGATCTAAAAATCATCCCAATTTTATAGATGAAGAAATGTAGGCACCAAAATCTTGTTCAAACTTGCCAGAAGCCACAAAGGACAGGGTTGGGTAGGGCAGGTTAAGCAGCCTCAGGCCCTGCCTCACCCCAACGCTGTGACTCCTCTTACCTTACAAGGAGCACTAAAGCTCTCTAAAAATATATTTCCTGACATGGTAGTGCATGCCTTTAATTCCAGCACTTGGGAGGCATAGGCATGTGGTTCTCTGAGATCAAGGCCAGCCTGGTCTATATAGTGAGTTCCAGGCCAGCTTGGTCTTCAGGGAGATCTGCTTTAAAAAACATATAAAAACAAGAAATTATCGGTAACTAGTAATTTATTAAAATTTATTTTTGAGAAAAGATCTCTATGCTTGAACTCCTGACCTTAAGTGATCTTTCTGCTTCAGCCTCCTGAGTGGCTGGGACTGTAGGTATGTACCACCACACCCAGCTTGACAAGTGACTTCGAAACTACCAGAAGTAAAGTAAAAATAAAAGTTTTGATGTAAAAAAATTAATTTGAAATTAGATTAAAAAGTATGAAAAGGCAGAGCTTCTTGGCTGCCCTCCATAACTAGAGGATAAAACCCTGTTACTGAAGAGCAACACACTTTGGTTGCAAGACACAGAGAAATCAAGCTGCAACTGACCTGGAAATGTCCTCTGCGCCGGCTAGCTTTGGTAGTGCTGGAGGGTGCTATGCAGGATGCTGGGGGAAACCCAGTGGTGAACTGTGCATGATCCAATACCAACCTGCTAGGCAAGACTTGCCCAGTGGTGAAGTGGTAGCATGGCTGTTAATCGGGGTAACTAATTGCTTTCTGACTGGATTTGAAGCCTGTGCCATAGAAAATTCTTTCCTGGTACTGTAAACCTTCTCCAAAGACCATGGCTGGGGAGGCCATAGGCTTGCACTAGGAGAGAAACTCCCAAGCCTGTTTTGTTAAATGGACATGTCAAACTGTCTTCTAAATATTTGCGTTCATACCCATAGTTTAGTGTTGCTCCCAACCTTGGTCAGACAAGCTTCTTTTTGCAGTGGACAACAGTTAACACAGAGATGCATAACTGACCAAAGTCCTGAGAATAAGGTAGGCCACTCAGCCATAAGTGAAACATCTCTATCAACCCACCCAAGACTCAAGTAACATCCTAGAGGAGGAGGCAGAAAGAATGTAAGACCTGGAAGATGGAGAAGAGTGCATCTTCTGAACGTGACATGTATTGCACTGATGAGCTTGCTGCAGCTGTGGTTACCTGCACAAGTCCTATATAAGAACAAGCCAATCAATATTCCAGCACGAATGAGCTCATGAGGCTCCTCTCCTACTGAAGTGGCTATTGGCAACCGGGGGATGGGGAGTCATTTTTCTTCAGGAGTGTAGTTGCTGGTAGGTTACCCAAGCTGAAAGTGGGTGGCCCCACACCTGTGTGCATACTGGCAGCATTAACTGCACTCAGTGGGTTATTGAAAAGAAAGAGGGGGAAGGAGGAGGAAGAGGAGGAGTAGGAGGAGATGAAATCAGGAGGGGAATGTGTTGGGGGTCCTGGGGGAGTGGCATGGGAGAGCTCTGGTAAGTGGATATGATCGAGATACATCGTACACATGTATGAAATTATCAAAGAATTTTAAGAGTTTTGAAAGCAAAAGGCTGAGTCCAAGTATAACAATGACTGAAATCAACACACAGCAGTACCAAGAACTGGGAACTTCAGATTTGGTGGGCGACTAGAGATACACAGATGACATGACCCAGGAATTCCACTCCAAGCTTATGCACAAGAGAAGATACTTTTCAAAAGACACATCCTTGGTCTTTTTTCACAATAGCCAAGAATGTTAAGAGCATCTTTATTCACACTAGCCCAAATACTAGCAATAACCCAGGTCAAAGGAAAGGGTGGCTAGGATTCACACAGTGTATCCCTGCTCAGCACCAACTGGAAGTCAGCGGCTGACTGGAGAGCAACCCCGATGAATCTCTTGGGGGTTCAGTTGTGAGAAATCAGACTCCGAGGAGCACAGCTTGGGCAATTCACTTTATGACTCTGAAGAACAGAAAGTGACCAACAGCAGTTTTCTTGCGGGGGGGGGGGGGGCGGAGTGCCTGTTGAGTCTCAAAGGACCTTTTGACACTGCCTTGTGTCGTGGTGAGGGTGATGGCTGAGCATCCCAATGCTTTCAGCTTGGGAGTCAGTTTGTAAACTGCGGTTGAAGTGGGTGAGACTGTGCATGAGGCCGCAGGACACGTGGGGAGTCATGTTATGAGGGCCGGGGAAAGAGCAGGAATGGATAAAAGTGTGGTGGACAAGGGTACTGCAGGAATGCTGAGGAGAAGAGACCTGGAGGCTAAGAGATAACCCAGAATCCACCGGAGGCCAGGAGACCGGTTGAGGTACTACCTGGGATAGGAGGCCATGACAATGAAATCAAAGCACCTCCCTGCTCTAGGGAGTGGGGGATAACTTTTAGACTCTCACAGAAAAATCAACGGTCTTAGGAGACAACAGAGTCAAGGTAGTAGGAAGTGGAACAGCAGGGTGGTTGAAAACCTGTATTTCAGCCATTATTTCTCTTTTGGGATTTGGAGGTTTAATTTATTGTTTTTATTTTATGTGTATGTCTGTTTTATCTGCATGCAGGTACGCCACAGGCATGCAGTGCCTTCAGAGGCCAGAAGAGGGCATCAGATCTCCTGGAAATAGAGTCACAGTTGTGAGCTACCATGTAGGTGCTGAGAACCAAACCCAGGTCCTCTACCAGGTGCTTTTCACCACTGAGCCATCTCTCCAACCCCTGAGCATATCTTTATGAATATTTTTTTTACATTTTTAAATTTTTCTGTGCTAGTGGGGGCTGGGCATCTGTACCTCCAGGTAATTTGTGGGAGTGAATTCTAGGGATTGAACTCAGGTCATCAGGCTTGGTGGTAAGTGTCTTTACATGCCGTGGTGGTTTGAATATGAAATGTCCCCTACAGGCTCAAGTATTTGAATACTTGGTCCCCAGTTGGTGGTGCTGTTTGGGGAGGTCATAGAACCTTTAGAAGGTGCGGCCTTGCTGGAGGAAGCATGTCACGGGGGTGGGCTTAGAGAAGTCACACCCTCACGCCTCTTCCAGCTCTCTCTCTGCTTCTCCTTTGCAGCTGAAGATGTGCTCTCTCAGCTTCCTGCTCCAGGCGCCTCTGCCCTGCTCCACCTACCATTATGGACTCTCCTTCTGGAACCATAAGCCAAAGTAAATGCTCTCTTCTATAAGATGCTTTTAGTCATGGTGTTTTATCGCAGCAGCAGAACAGTAACTAATATCTGCGCTGAACTGTCTCACAGCCTGACTAAACATATCTTAAAAGTAACACAGAGTGGAGGGAAGACCCATGCTAGAGAAGTCAGAAGTGATTTCAGGTCAAGATTGGAAGCAACAAGAGAGACAACCAGTCCTGGGGAGGGAGAGGATGAGGCCAGACCTCATAAGATGTGAAGCCATTTTCCAGACACTCGGCACAGTTAATAAATGATGACGGTTAATTTTGTTAGGGATGCTGGGAACTGGCAAAGCATCACTTGTAGGGCATGTCTATGAGGGTGTTTTTAGAGAAGACTGGCATATAGGTTGGAGGGGATGTTATCCTTGAATGGTGGCTGAGCACTGTAACCTGAACACTACAGGCACCCATGGCACACCATTCACAGTCTTTCCCAAAGACATCTTAGAGTATGTCAAGTGTGAGGACCAAATTGAAGGCCAGAAAACCAAACTGGTCATACATAACTTCTACCGCAGAAAATGCGTGATTCCATGCAATCTGGTGCTTTGATGCTTGGGCAGCTCCGGTAGGCTCAAGTCCCTCCCTATCATGACCTATAAGTCACCCATCTTGAATACCAAGGTAGCTCCTGGAAAAACTCTCCTCTTCTGCTTCTTAGCAGGCACTAACTTTCAGCCCCAGCCAAGTCTTCCCAGATGGGTTTCTAGCCACTGAAGTGCAGGTTTCTAATGGAAACCCTAAGCCCCTTACTTAAAGCTGCTCTGGTGGGTACTGCTCTAATTATTCTGTGGCCTAATTCCATTTATCTTTCATGATCCATTATGCACCACTGACAGCCTGTGTCTTCCTCAGCAGGTACACAGTCTGCTCTAATGCACTCTGGGTGACGCCAACCACATAGACTGGGGGACTTGGCTGGCACCTAATTCTCCTCAACTATAATTTTATAAATGAACAAGGCAGACAGACACATTTTCTGCTTTAAGATAAATATTTTATGAATTGCCCCTCTGATACATTACATTATTAGTACATTATCCTTCATCCCTCCTGAGCTGTAAAGAGCGGTCATACACTCAGGAGTACATTTGGGTGATTTTATTGAATAGACTGCTTTTAAAATCTGTTTGTATCTATGGGAAAAAAAGAAATAATTTTGTCTCATGAAAAGGAAAAGTTCTTTAAATGTTGTTTGGCTATTTCAGTGTGAAAGTTGTCATCAAGGACTTTGTCTAACCTGTGTTTAGGGTCTACTTAAAAAAAAAAAAAATCACGGGCTCTTCCTTCCTGAGTGCTCAAGGCCACACAACATCAAAAGAGTTTACAAAGCTCAGAAGGAGAACCTTCCATATGGTGAGAATCAAGCATCATATGAAGGTTTTCTCTCCTCTCCCTCTTTCTTTCTCTCTCCCTCTCTTTCATCCATCCATCCATCCAATCTTTCTGTCTGTCTTCTTTTTACAGAGTCTATGTAGCCCAGGTCAAGGGTGGCCTTGAACTTATAATCCTCCTTCCTTAGCCTCCCCAATGCTGGGATTCCAGGCATGCATGACACCCAGTTCTATCTTTCTTTTTTGAGTTCATGTTTTCAAATGATATGGTTTGTACTATACAAGCCTTTTTTTTTAAGACCAAATACACACATGTCTCTACCTCCCACTCACCTTTGTGTGCGTTTTAACTTACTGTGGGAGTGGGGTGTGTGGTGGTACTTAATGTGTAAGCACCAAGCTTCCAAAGTCATTCTGCTCCAGTTCCCAAAAGAAACTCACTTTGAATTGCAGTGGCTACTCCATACAAGATAAATATTGTCCTCCTTTCATGGTTATAAACCAAAAGATGTACACTATTAGAACAAAAACTCTGATCATTCCCTGTATTATGTGGTAGCTTTCCCACACAACATGAGAGAAAGCAGGGCAGATGTATTTAAAAAATGCTTTAAGACCGAAGCTGCTGCTTTTATGAGCAAACGTAATCCATGTTGAAATACAAATTTGGAGCCAAAAACAAATATACTAAATTTTAAGGTTTTTTTTTTTTAATGAGAAATAACCCTTGTTTGTTAGGAATGTTATGCTAGCATATCCACTTACAAAAATGAAATTAACCACCACACCTTTAGAGACTAATTAGAAGTGAATTTATAGAGAACATTAAATAACCTCTGATAAAACACTGTAGATGCTGGAACAGCAGTCATCTGGGAGGGGAGAAGCGACTGCCAGCAATGTGTCTGCACCTTCTTAGATGCCCCTGTGAGTGCTTTACCTTTGCCACAAATGAAAACATTTAAATTTCTTTAAAATTACATTTGACTTAATTATACCCAGGCCCTGATACTGGTAAGCCCCCATTTTGCCTGCTCTTCCATCAGATGGAAGCGGCGGGCTCATCATCCCATAAAGACTTGTTTTCTACAGGATGCTCGCTATGTGCAGAATGTTAATAGCCGGCTGAATATGAATAGCTCTGTGGCTCCACTTGAAATATAGAAAAATGGCCCAGACATTAAAAAAGATAAAAGCGAAAAGGGCAGTAATGAATTTAGAGGAAAATGAACATTAATGGTACTAGCATTACTCATGTTCCACATAACAAATTATTGGAAATCTGTCAAGCACACCAAATTATCTACTCGTCGGCTGCTGTGAGGCCCTCTGCAGCCATCCAAAACCAGCAAAAGCAAGACAATTTAAGCTAATTTTACTATTTATAACAATAGAACAGGCCATTAAGATAAATTAATGTCATTATCAAGTTTCTATGAAAATGACAAATTCCACTATTTGGAGCAGCTTAGGGGCTGTTGACTATAATGAAACCCACCGCACAGGTACTAAAGAGAAACACTCCAAGTAATTATTTTCTAGTAGCCTGTTTGTTTCCTGACCATTCATTTGCTTTCACCACAATTAGTTCTGTACACAATATAGTGGTAACTAAACAGTCAACACCACGCAGCATTAGGACTAATTGGGCCATTAGGAGGCAGTTTCCAGCTTTTCCGTCTAAAGAGAGCTGGGAGTAAACAGAGCAGAGCCACAATGGCAGCACCATGCAGGCATGGATTGTCTTCATTTAAAGGAGATGCAAACAGGATAATCAGTCATACAGGTGAAGAGCCCTGTATAAAATGCCCAGGTCTGCTGATGGTCACCAGTGCCATTGTGTGGTCCCCTGGTCTTCCCACATCTTGTGAGCTGTCACATCCGGGAGACCCAGCAGCAGCGGCCTGGGTTGGAGTAGTGCCAGGCAGAGGTGCCAAGAATTCGGTATTGATCTGGATCTAGTGGTTCTACCACTTGGGATGATGATTTCTGAGTTGCTTGAAGCCTTGCTACCGAAGAACCCATGTCTGTAACAGGACTGTGCTATCTGTGGTCTCTGCTCATTTTCTTTGATCCAAATTACTCAGACACTGTCCACAGTCGAGGTCAGCTTTCCATAAACCGGATATTAGTAGGAAAGAATTGTCCCTGGCCATCTGGTAAGAGATTGATGGAGCACAGATGGTCACAGAATCACAGTCCTTATTGCATGAAGTAAGTCAGTTGCAAACATGTGTCAGGCAGCAGTCCATCCAGGAGCTACAGATGCTGTGCTAGTAAGGGTTGGGGCTCATAAGGCCTCTCAGGGGAGTATGCAGCTGCCAGGACCATATTGCCCTCCAGCCTGGGGTATGTGAGCAGCAACTCTGTACAGACCATTCAAACTACCTACAGGCCAATCTTACCCATTCTTGCTGTCTTCCAGCTGAGCCAAAAGTGCTGGTGTTAGGTCCTACTTCAGGAAACCCATGGTTCTCAGGAGATTGGAAACAGCATGTGGATTAGATCTCCATGGACCTCGGAGCATGGAGAAATTAGGCAATAAGGGGCAAAAAAGAAGGACCAGATGGGAGCCAGTGCAGCAAGGCACATTATGAACAGGAGACATCTTGAAAGCCACGTCACTGGAGACCTCAGAGAAGCATGCACCTCCTCATGTGATGTCGTTGCCAGGGCATGAAAAATACACCACAGCAGAGGGGATTTCGGAGATAAGCTCTTCTTGTAGATGGCTGAGGAGCAGAGAACCAAAGACCAGATTGTAATGGCCTGGACTCCCTAATGTGACTCTTTTCCCACAGACACCTGTGCGTGTGTGTGTGTGTGTGTGTGTGTGTGTGTGTGTGTGTGTTTCGGCACCTGCAAACTATCATTCATACTATTCATTTTGCGGAAACAGCAAAATCAGGGCTTTTCTAAAACAAAGCATACCTCCTGCCTCCTGGGGCCACTGTGGTCCTGAAGGAAACGTGAGGTGGCCCTTAGCATTACTTTTGTAGTGGGAATGGTGGCTGTGGTCACATATGGGTTAAAGAGGTTAATAGCGGGCCCTTTAAGACAGGGAATGGGAGTTGGAGGGACTAGGAGTGAGCTGTGGGGACTGTGGGTGCATGAATGCATACACACACACACACACACACACACACACACACACACACGAGTAAGTGGATGCTTCTGGGGAATGAACTATTTTCTTAGGGATCCCGTTTGACTCAGTTCTCTGTCACTGTGCTTCTTCCTGTTCAGAGCTAAGGTCCCTCAGGGAGACATATTGCTCCCTATTATACACTGGGATGCCCGGGGGCTCTGAATACAGGATCTAGCAACCTCTATCCCAGCAGCCTTCTGGGCTGACTTTAATGTTTCTTGGCCTTGTGCCCATTAGGATAAGGGCCATTCAGTTAGTAAATTTACTAGTAATGTTTTTTAAAGACATGGTTTCTGTCTATACTGTATACTCTATAGATATACTCTATAATGTGGAAATTATACCCACTAATGATGACGTTCACCATGGCAAACCTCAGCCCCAAAGTTCAAAGCATTCTAAAAGTGATGAGGTGAATTGTTCCAAATGGGTGGGCCACTTGCATTGGCTTCCCTGGAGGAAGCCAGGTGACTCAAAGGCAAAACTCCAGGGAACAGGCTGAAAAACACTGCCCCCAGGATGTCCAGGGGCAGGCTGCAGTGAAGAAGCTGCTTTGCATCTACTGGGCCTGGCCTGCAAGCCTCAGGGTCACCCAGCCTTGTGTTGAGCAGGCTGAAAATTTCCCATATCAATGATTTGGCAGATGAAGTAGGCCTGGAGGCTTCTGACTTTTTGCACCTTTAGTTAGCACCTTTAGTTAGCTGGGCTAAGCACAGTAATTCATTTTTTGTTTCATGCATTCCCACTCTTCTGTGAGGCATGTTTCTTTATGAGAGGAAACGAAACTTGAATGAGTCTGTACTCATGCCCAGACTCATGGATGCAGAGGTGGACCAGAATTTGGGGCATCTGATTTGCCAGTGTGGTACTGGAATGTCAGTCCTCATGATTAAACAGCAAGCTTTCTTGTACCACATGCTGGGCTGTACTCAGAGAGGGCATTCCTTCCCTGAGCCTCCTCTACTAGCTAGAGCAAGTTTGCAAAATCTTAGCTCCATCATCTCTCCCTCCTCATCTCGAACCAGTTTTATGAATCGCCTTGCCTCGGCTTCCCCATCCATGAAATGGGAGTTGAGCATTAGTCCATCTGCTCCATACAAATGCTAAAACAAGATATTCTCACTCTATAGTCAGTCCAGAGTCTTTTTGACCCTCTCTGGTTGATTTCAAAGCTTCTAGTGCTGTGCTAGCTGATTACCGACCGACTGTGACAACCTCATTCTGCAAAAATCACACTGGCTTTTACCGATCTTTACGGGAAGGAAAGAGGCTAATGCACTGCTTCCCCATGTATGTCAGTAGCCCGATCTTTCTCTAATGGGCTCAAATTGCAGTTTTAAAGCCTAGACCATGAACTTAAACCCTCCCACGGACATGTGGAGGGCCACTGTTCTTACTTCTTATGCTTCCAGAGAAAATGAAGAAAGAGAAAAGCATCTGGCCTTTGCCTGTCTCCGAATAGCAGAGAAAGGAGGTGTCAGTGTATCTGTGACCTCCACCCAGCTTCTCCCCAAGGTGAGTGATGGGACATTTAAGGAAACCCTCTGATTTCAGAATGTACTGTGACTTCAAACACCCACTTCGTCTCCCTTTGACACCATTTACAATGTCTCTGCAATCCTGCTACCCCAGAAAATGCAAAGCAGAGCCTTAGGGTCTTCCTGAGGGTCAGAGGCCACAGAAGCATTGGCTGTAGACCACTGCATTCCTTCCTGCCTCAGCTGGCCTCAGTTTCTGAATGCTGCTGCCTGCTTCCCACTGCGCCCTCTGTGTGGCTTAGGCTAGAATTACTGTGAATCACTTCTGGCTTTATGAAACCCTTTTTAGTCAAGAACTTGTGATAAGTTAGCAATCGGTACTTTCCATGGCATAGCACCATGCATGAGTATCATTTCCCTGGAGACTCAGAGTCCTACAAAGTACTGTGCCCTGTGCAACCGAGAAAATGGACTGGGCTTTGTCACTTGCACATAATTGGTAATTGGCAGGACAAGACAGTAGTTAGGTTATTCCAACTTTAGAAGTCACATTCTAAATCTTGCTGCTTCTGTCCACAGATGGACTCTGATCCTTTTCTTTGTTAGACTGATCTGCCCTGTTAGTACAAGAGGACCCACTGTGACAAAACACTGGTGTATTGCTAGACAAGGCAAGAAAGACCCTTGTCACCACCATTCACTGTGGAGATTATTGTTTCAGTTGTTCTTAGGCATGCCAAAATAAAACTTTCTTCTTTAAAAACAATTTTTAAAACTGTGTGTTTGAGTATACCTACATCACATTGTCTGTGTGAGTGTGTGCACACATATGTGTGCAGCTGCCTGCAGAGACCAGAAGAGGGCATCAGATCCCTTAGAGGTGGAATTACATCCCTTAGAGGTTGTGAGTTGCCAATATGGTGCTTGAGTGTCAGTCCTCATGATTAAACAGCAAGCTTTCTTCACTGCTGAGCCATCT
This sequence comes from Eospalax fontanierii, assembly GCA_035773235.1. Classification (NCBI taxonomy): domain Eukaryota; kingdom Metazoa; phylum Chordata; class Mammalia; order Rodentia; family Spalacidae; genus Eospalax; species Eospalax fontanierii. The sequence goes on along the minus strand of CM069531.1, from coordinate 29,673,812 downwards.
CTCTAACTCCCAAACTTTCCTCTTCATAAGTTATCTCAGATATCCTGTTATAGTAATGGATAGCTGCTCTCTGCCACTGGACTGTAGTCTCCATGGAGACAGGAAAAGTATCCACTTCCCTTATTATTTTTTCCACAGCATGAGTTCTTGGCACCAAGGAATGGTCAGTTAAAGGTATGCACCGTAAACATATGAATTCCTGAAGAGGTGAAAATCCCTGAGAGGACTCACCTAGTGCTGTGGGCGGGCTGCTGCGGGCCGGGCGCTGTGGGCGCGGCACTGTGGGCCGGCCTGTGTATCTTCCCTGGTGGTTTTTCATTTGTTTGTTTGTTTTTGAGGCAGGATTCCACTATGGAATTCATACTGTATACCAGACTGACCTCAAACTCACAGAGATCCACCTGTATCTGCCTCCTGAATCCTGGGATTAAAGGTGTGTAGCCTCAGCCCTAGCTTAAAAAGGACATTTTTATTTTGGCTTGCAGTTTTAAAAGCTTCAGTTATGGTTGGTGGGTCCCTTTGTCTAGGGCCTGTGACAAGACAACACTCTGTGGTGGAGTACTTGGAGGAGAAAAGCTCTTTACCTCACAGCCAGGAAGTAAAAAAGAGAGGAAAGAAGTGTCTCAATGTACCCTTCAAGGGCTTGCAGCCAGTGGTCTAACTTCCCCCAACCAGGCTCCAGCATTCCTGGTCACTATAGGCTGGGCTCAAGGATAAAGTACACTTTTCTCCCCTCAGCTCACTTATTAACTGATACCTGGTTTGCCATTTTCCTACCTTCCTGAGACCCATCGTTAGAAGAATATCCCCAGGAGATGGGTAGATTGCACACCAGAAAGCTGTGCAGGTCCTGAGATGGTAATCTAAGTCTGGTCCATAGTCTTAAGTTTAGCGAACTAGTCACTCCAAAGATCAGTGGTGTGACTTGCTTGTAGTTTGCCCCTATCAAAACTCATATGAAACGTTATATATGGTTGAGAGATGGTGAGGACTAGTGGGAGGTATTTGGTCATGGGGGAGTGCTTCTTGCTCTAATGGAGCTGGATTAATTACTTCTAGGTCATTATAAATCAAGCCTGAAGCTGAAGCTCTCTGTCTTCTAGGCACATCTACTTGCTCTTTCACTTTTCCAGCATGCTGGAAGCATGTTAGTCCCAGGCTCTTGAACTTTTCAATCTTCGCAACCTGAGCAAACCCCTTTCCTTACAAGTCATTCTGTTCTTGGTATTTTGTCTTTGCAACAGAAAACAGACCAAGACAGTAGAATTCAGCCAGACCTGAAGCAACAATGCCAGGACATCAGTGCCCAGGTTTCAGAAATGAACACACCAGGGGGTAAGCAAGACCAAAGGCAAGCAGGCAACTCCTCATGGCACACAGAGGCCAGGTACTTTTTCATGCAAGTGAGGAGCTGGGTCTGGGCTGCACTCTGCTGTGTCCTTCTGAATTTGAACAAGTCTCCTAAACCGTCTAGGCCTGGCTTTCCTCATCAGGACAACGATAGCCCCAAATTCCATTCCAGTTCTTAAAATGACTGTACTGGAGTCCTGTGTTGGGTTCCAAATCTATTTATCATATACAACATCCGACTAGCGTTGTTTCTAATCATTACAGGTTGAGCGGAGAAATGGACTCCTTCTCCTCTAGAGAGGTCACCCACAGATGAGCAGGATGGGTTTGCTGTGATCCCACAATTCTTCAGAGTACTGTTTTGAATATTAACACAAATTTACCAGACACACACTGGTAACTCAACAACATATGGCAGACCTGGCAAAGCAGGTCCTCTGTCTCTTGCGGGAGGCACATCTCCTCTAATATACAGAATGTTAGGGCCCAGGACACGTCATTTCTATTGAACTGGATGGAAAACTAGTGGGATCTAGCTTATTTGCTAAATTGAGTTTTTGTTTGTTTGTTTGTCTATTTGACACAGTGTCTCCTTATAGTCCCAGCTGTCCTGAAACTCACTCTACAGACCAGGCTACCCTCAGTCTCATAGAGATCTACCTACTTCTGCCTTCTAAGTGTCAGGACTAAAGGTATGCACACCATACCCAGCTCAAATTGAGATTTTATTGTGAAGCTAATCACTGCAATGAATTGTAACTTACTGTAATTTTTAAAGCTTACTGATCCAGAGCAGTCAGATTTTTATCAAAGTTACAGCTTCCTGTAGGAGTCCACAGCAGGCACTTTCTGGGAAGGCCGGGGAGCCTGCCTCACACTGCCCACCTGCTCAGTCTGCCCTTGGTTCTCTTGTCAATCATACAGGTATGAAAACCTAACACAAAGAAGGATCTCTTTGTCATTACAAATGTGTTTAAATATCTATAGACAATAATTAGCAAATTATATCCCAAACCAACGCTGACTTTGGGGTGTTAATGCTAGGTTTTCTAGAAGGTATTTTCTTTAAAATGGTACCATTGGTCTCATAGGGAACTATGTGGCAGCCATTTCTGCCTGTTCAGGGAGATGGAAGACACAGGCACCAGAGTTTGGGTTAGAATGAGAAACTGAGAGGAAGCCCAGAGAAAGCCCCCACCCCAGTCCTGAGGGAGGGGCCTTCTCATTTCAGGACACTGGGAACGACAAAGAGCCTCAGGCCACAGGGGAGGTGGAGATGGAGGTCAGAGTTCTTAGGCTGTGGAGATGAATAACACATTGCAAAGGAACACAAGTATTATTTCTCTTCTAATCAGGATCATGAGGCATTTCACAAATTAACCACTTTCCTCCAACACTTACCATATTGAGTGGCTCTAGGTACAGCCATCAGGCTGGGCTCTGCCATCTGCATTTAGAAAATTGCCTATACATTTATTAAAGTGAAATTCACCCATTAATTAATGCTGTTCTCCCTGAAGACTCTCATTAGCACATTGAGCTAATTACTGAAACCACAGGCCCAAGGGTTAGTTTTTTTTTTCTTTTTTCTTTTTTTTTTCTATTACAGTAAAACTTACTCCAGCCTTACCTTTATATGATTTGCAGAGATACGACAAAATGAGAATAACCTTTGGAAGTGGGAACTGAGTCAACTTCAGAGCAGTTTTCCTTCTCAGTGAGGTGTAAGCAGCTTCTAATTTCAGCAAGAAATCTTCCCAGGATGAGAGGGGCCTGAGTGTCTAGACAGCTCTGCAGACTGCCAGTCACTCAGCCGCCAGGCTTGGATATTTAGAAAACCAATTTGGAAGGAGCCACAAGGCCTGTGTCTGCTTAGTGGGTTCTGTCATGAAATTTATCTCCTCTTCTTCTCCCTGCTGTCCATGTGGCCCTAACATCCTCTCCAATACACAGAGAATAATGGGATCACAACAGATTCAAAGATGCTAAGCATATTTCCACGAGAGGGGAGCATAAACCACCCTGGAGGAAGAGAACAGGGAGTGGGATGCTTCCACTGGAAGAACTGTGGCTCAGGCCTGCCCTGTGTCTTCCCACTAGCCTTTATCCTTCATGTTTTTAAGAAAACTTTTACTTACTCTAGCATGCCTCAGGCCCTGGGTTTGATCCCCAGCACCACCAAAACCCCCAAACTATAGACACTGGTTGGTTCAGGCAAGTCAGATGTTTTCTCTCATATACAAACAATGTTTGAAGTTCATATTTCTAAGTGCATTGCTTACTGGGCATATCATTCTGCTCCCCCCCCCCCAACTGGATCCTCGTGGAGAGACTAAGGGGGGGAGTGGGCTAAATAATGGCCCTAGCAATTGCCCATATTCCAATTTCTGAAGCAGCGAATGTTGCCTCATATAGCAACAAAGACTTTGCAGACAGGACAACGTAAGGATTGGAGATGAGATCAGATCGTATACCAAATTACCCAAGAGACCCTGAAAGTCACAAGTGCCCCAGAAGAGGGGGCACAGCCAGATTAGACTAAAAGCAGATATAGCTGTAGAAGTTCTGAACCACCTGAGTCCCTGGCTGGGAAACAGAATCTCCCCTTACAGGTTCAGAAAAATGCAGCCAGCAGACACCTGGATTCCAGTAAGTGAAACTGACTTTGAACTTCTGGCTACCAAATTGCATGTGTGAAGTTCTCAGTTATTTGGGGTCTATTCTTCTGTAGTAGGAACAAGACAACCTAATCTGCGGGTGTGCCTAGAGAGAGTAGAGAGCCCCCCAAAACACCGTCAGAGCTGATGGACTTCATTTTACACAGTGACCTGCTATAGGATAGGAATTTTTGACATCTACAGAACTAGGTACCTGAGCTTGGAGACAGGCTTGCTTCCAGCTACCTTGATAGCATTGTATGATTTGCCCCAGGAGAGTTAAAGCTCTATTATCTCTGAGAAGACTCACATGCCAAGCCTCTTTTTTCCTACCTTTAAAGTGGTATACACACCTAATTCTCACTGGGTAGCTTGGGAGGGTAAGATGAGATCAGGTACATCAAACGCCCAGCACACAGCAGACACTCTGTATATACCCATTCTGCTTGCACCTCCAGGATGGTGTTCCTTCATTATCTGTAGGAGCAGTGTCCACTGCACCTGAGTGAGTCTGCCTAGTCCCAGCTGTCAGCTCAAGGATGCTTAACTTCAAGTCTGGAGGTACCTGCAGACCCTCCATGTAACCCTGGCTGCCTTGTACATTCAGCAATTGCTACAGAGTGCTGACCAAGTACTGGTGGAACAAACAGACATAAAGTGTGTCCTTTTCAGGTGACTGTTTCACTGGGAAGGTAGAAATCTTTAAAATCAATAGCAACTGCTCGGTACAAGGAGTGCCAGTACCCAGCAGTGTTCTAGGGAGTTCTGAAGTCCCTCTGAGTCACTCCAAAGAGAGTACAGGTTAACCATCGGTATCCCATGTGTTTAGAATAAGAAATATTTTAGGGTTGGGATTTTGAAATATCTGCACATACATAATATAATTTGTTGAGAATCGAGCCCAAATCCAAACATGAAAATAATTTACATCTAGAGGTGCTTTTATGTGTTTTAGTGTGCATACTTATTGTTTTTTAAATTTATGTTGTAAGTATTTTCTCTGCATGCATGTAAGTTCAGTGATGTCATGTAACACCCTCAGAGGTCAGAAGAGGGCATCATGTTTCCTGGAACTGGAGTTATAGATGGTTGTTACCTGCCATTGGGTGCTGGGAACCAAACCTGGGTTCTCTGCACGAACAGCCAGTGCTCTTAACCACTGACCCATCATCTCTCCAGCTCTGAGTGGTATACGTCTTGACTGTGAATGCATGATACATGGACCTCTGCTTCCAGCCCCACAGAACAAGAACTAAGGAAGGTGACTCGGAGCTGTGCAGATCGTGACAGATGGTGTTACTCGTGTACTCAGCAGCATCTCTCTTTGTGTTCCGTGGAACCCTGTTCATCCCACCAGCACTATCCCTGCCCAGACACACAGGAACGTGTGCTTGTTCTTGCTGGTCTCTTCAACATTGTTCGGTCTGGGTTCAGCAATGGCCCAAATCTGGCAGTGAGACAGATAAGCTATCAGTGGAGCTTCCTCTCTAGCAGAGGATGGTGCAGAGCGGGAAAGCCTTTGGAGCCCATCCCCTTCCTTCACACTCCAGATATTTGCCTCAGTAGCTGATGCAGCATTCTTGAAGAAAAGACACCTCAGCTACTGAGGAGAGCAGGACAGTCTGGTCCTTGATAGTGGTGTGGAGCTGCCAGACACAGGCCTGGGCGGTCCACTTTTCACTTCTTGTTAAGAAAACGTAGGTCTTACTCCATTTTCCATTGCTGTATCAAAACACCTGAGACTGGAAATTTATAAAGAAAGAAGTTTATTTTAACTTGCCATTCTGGAGTCTGAAAGGTCCATCAGCCTGGCCCCAGCATCTGCTCAGCTCCTATGAGGGCTCATCCCACCACAGAGCACATAGCCTTCCTCCTACAGGCCAGGCAGTACAGTTTCTGTTATTCAGAGCCAAAGGCAAATGTGGGATAGGTGTGTGGAAAGATGAAAAGTATGTCAGGAAAGAACCTCCAGTGAGCCAAGGACAGCTCCTTACAACATGCTGTACAGATGGGCCAAGGCGAACAGAGTGCCTGGAGAGGCAGGAGGTAGGCCTGAGCAGCGGCCTATGATGAGCCTGTCATCTACACCTCACAGCGGACAAATCCAGTGTCCAGAGAGATTAAGGTATGTAGCCAAGGGTACCCAAGAATCCACACACACAGCCAGGATTTGAGCCCAGGACTACAAGCTTTAGTGTTGTACAAATGACTGTTACTGGGGGAAATGAAAATTGCTACCTTACTATGTAGACTGAAACATGTAAACTATAGAAAACAAATGTAAAGAAACCAACAGAAATATAAA